>JAHWFO010050472.1:823221-919787 GCA_023313115.1 Rhysida immarginata
AAAGAGTAAAAATTATTTAATATTGAATTTAAACAAAAAGAGTAAAACCCTCTTAATATTGCAAGTGATTTAATTGGTTGAAAGGGTCAATATAAGGGTTGATATAAAGTTACTACCACTTCCCCCTCCATCTACTTAAGTTTCCCTTTTCATCCCCACCAAACTGATAAGAGGATTAAATCACAATGATATCTTAAAGCTTTGAAGTTAGAAGATAAAAAAAAACGGACAAAAATTTAGTTTCTGTAGTGAAATATATTCAAAATATATAAATAAATTACAAAAAAATATATACAAAAAAAATAATTTACAGATAAAATCTATGAATAATACAAATGAAATTTTCCCCAAAAAAAATCAAAAAAATGCAAATAAATAATAAAGAATATATACAAAAACAAAATAATTTACAAATAAAATACACAAAAAATACAAATGAAATTTTAACAAACAAAATATTATTTAAAGTTTTAATTTAAAATTAAAATTAATAAAAGTCAAATAATTTTTAAATTTATTCATCATGATCACTTCCTTCTTCAGCTGATTCTTCTTCTCTACCAAATGAAATTATAACACTTTCTATAGCATCATCCATTAATCCTGAATTTTCCCAAAAGTTATTTTCAACTTTGGAAACATGCTGGCATACATTTTCCCAAGCATTTCGTGCAGCAATGTCATCAAATGCAGATTTACATAATTCCACTATATTAGATGCTTTCGTTGACGTTTGATGAGCGCTAACATATCGCTTTACTTGAGCCCAAATTAACTCAATGGGGTTTAGATCTGGATGGTACGGAGGAAGTCTTAGAACTTGATGACCATGTTCTGCAGCTAGTTGATCAATGATATGTTTTTGGCTTCTTGTTTTTTTTTTACAATTCCTAACAGTTCGTCTTTCACTGCTTTTTCTGGGATGGGGATTCCATTTTGAACTAACCACTGAATAATGTCCTTTTTTTAACCATGTTGATGTTGGTTGTTTTTCAAGAACCACATTATGATAAGGAGCATTATCTAAAATTATTAGAGTTTGCAGGTAGATTAGGCAGTAGTTGTTCTTGAAACCATTTTTTGAAATTATTGTGATTCATATCATCATGGTAATCTCCAGTTTTAAGTCCAGATTTAAAAATAAGTTGTGCATTTGGTATGAAACCATTTTTTGTTCCAGTGTGTAAAAGAATATATCTTGCTCCTTTGGAAACTGCTTGGAGTGTTCCGACGACTTCTTTATTTTGCCAGCATTTTGATCTGATGTGGGAAGTATGAATATAACTTTCATCAACATAAACAAAAGTTCTTGATGAATCTTTCCTTAGTTTCATTACTTCTCTCAGAAAACTGTTCCTAAGCACAACTATTTCTTTTTTCTCAATTAACAAAGTTCTTTCTGATTGACATTTTTTATACTGAAATCCAGAATTCAGTAACACTTTCCTCAAGGATTCCACACAGCCATTAAACATAATTTCAGTCTTAAGTTGGTTTACTAATTTCCTTAATGTTGGAGCTGTTCCATCCAAGTAAATTTGTTGAATAAATCTTCTGATTATTGAAATATCCATGTCATCTAAATCAATTTTCTTCTTCTTTATTCTCTTTTTGTTAGGTGTTGTTACTTTTTCATCATCTTCATCAGCCTTCCTTTTTAAATGGCAAATTCTCTCTACACTTCTTAATGGGATACCTGTTGCAGCAGCAGTTCTTTTCATAGATTCTTCCAGAGGAATAACTGGTCCATTCAGAGTCTTTTCCTCATCAAAAAATGTTTTTACAGCAAATACAATTTGCCTAGCTTGAGAATTCCAAACTTGTCTTTTTTCCATGATTTATAAACGACAAATTAAATCACTTGCAATATTAAAAGGGTTTTACTCTTTTTGTTTAAATTCAATATTAAATAATTTTTACTCTTTTTGTTTAAATTAATAACAAAAAGAAAAATGCATTAAGCCAAATTTGTTTAGTTATATCTTCCTCTCAGTTTTTTTAAACGATTTCCCGAGTTTTTTTTTACTGTAATAAGAAGGGAGATGCTTTTAATCCTTTTATCAGTTTGGGGGGAAAGAGAGGGGAGGCTGGAAGGGGAAGTTGCTGTATCAACTCTTTCGACCTAAAAATGAAATGAACTCTACCCCCTGTCCTCCCCTCCAACCACCTTCCTATTTTAGACATACTGTAGATAGTTTACGACCAATCTTCCTCAATCATAAAACGCATATTCATCATGCCTCATACTTGTGTAGAATTTGGCTGTAATAATAAAGGTGGTAGTGATAATAATTTATCATTTTATCAATTTCCTCGGTGTGAATGTAATTGGGTATGGGTAGATACCCGGCAGGAAAGTGTTTTAACCATGAACCAAAGATATGAGCTTAATAATCTCGTTAATAATTACGCCAATAATTTTGGAGAAGAGGTAGAGATCCTCATTGGGGTCAGGGATGTGGTCACTGATTTCAAAATTGAGAAAAAGGACCCTGTCTTTGTCAGACAGTATTCGATACCCCATAAGTATTTAGCATCATTCAAAAGGCGCATTGATCAGTACCGGGAGGCAGGTATTATTGAACCTGGCAAGTCCAGATGGAACTCTCCCAGTTTTATAGTTCAGAAAGTAAACGGGGATATACGCATGACACTTGATCTCAGGAAAGTTAATAGTATTACCCAAGGAGTAGATTTTCCTATGCCGAAACCCCCACGAGATGTTTCAAAGTCTTAATGGACATAGATACTTTTCAGTGTTGGACCTCAACTCTGGATACTTCTAGATCCAGAGCACCCTCTAGCAGAGGACCTAAAGGAATGCTACGCCTTTCAGACACCCTGGGGTAAATTTCAATTAACGAGGTTGCCTCAGGGTGGAAAGAATTCGGCATCTGCATTTCAAGGGTTTATGTCAGACTCTCAATGAGTACTTGGGAAAGGGGATATTTGTACTTCAAGATGACGTTCTAGTCTATTCTGAAACATTTGAACAGCACCTGGTTTTGCTAGAATGGGTACTAAATACATTAAAGGGAAGGAATCTGATAATGAAGAAATCTAAGTGTTCATTCTGCATCCCTGATGTTAAATACCTTGGACACATCATCTCAGCAGAGGGAATTTGTCCTGACCCTGATAATATTCAACATATAGAATTGATCCCCCCACCCACCAATGTTAAGAAAGTAAGATCCTTATTGGGGGCAGTAAACTTCTACCGGCTTTTCATTGGAAATTTATCCAACACACTATTGCCAATTACTAACTTGACTAAACAGGGAGCTAGATTTAAATGGACTGACAACTGTCAGTTGGCCTTTGACCATATAAAAATAGAATTAAGCAGTCAGCCAATTCTCATCCCTCCAGATTATGACAAGGAGTTCATCCTGTTCACTGACGCCTCCATTGGGGCCACTGGGGTGGCACTTCATCAAATTAAAGACGGGTGCCTTAGGCCCATAGCATTTTATAGTTACAAGTTAAATAAGGCCCAGCTAAACTACAGCACAATTGAAAAGGAGGCTCTGGCTATCTTGATGAGGTTGAGGCAATTCCGACATATTGTACTAGGATTTCCTGTAGTTGTGCATAGTGACCACAAACCTCCAGTCTTTATTAAGAATCTAAAACATTCAAACCAGAGATTACTGAGATGGTATCTGGAACTTGAAGAATATAATCTTAAAGTTGAGCATATAAAAGGGGAGGATAAAGGCATACCTGATTTGCTGTCCAGGTTGCCTGCAAAGGAAGTCAAGGCAGTGATTCAAATGACCAATGAATCACTAATCAACAAAATTGCTGAATCCCAGCATAATGACCCATTTATGTCGCCTCTGGTCCAAAGAAAAAGAAGGGAGAAAGGCTTCATAGTTCAGGATAAGATGCTCATGAAAAGGGGGAAGGACAATCGTAGTAAGTTATGTGTTGGTAGATCAATGCGTCATGAATTAATGGAGAAAGCTCACTCGGGCAATCTAGCGGGACACCAAGGGGTGGGAAAAACAATCTACTTGCTCAGAACATGGTATTATTGGCCCAATTTGGATAAGGAGGTTATAGAATTTATAAGGAAGTGCAGGTGTTCCAGCAATGCAAACTGGTTAAAGGAAAGGCTCCCTTTCAGGAAGGTCTACTGGCTGCCTTTCCATTCCAGAAGGTTGCTTTGGATCTGATAGGAACCGCTACCTGAGAGCTATAAGGGTAATAAATACATACTGGTATGTCTAGATTTTTTCTCAAGATTCCTGAAAGCATGTGCGATCCCCGACCAGTCCACTATGACTGTTGCTAAAGCAAAAATGGAACTCATTATTTGCAGATATGGGATACCTTATGAGTTAGTTTCTGACAGGGGGGTTAATTTCACCTCGAACTATTAAGAGCCCTATGTGAGGACCTCCACGTTGAACTTTGTCACACCACTGCCTACAGACCCAATTCTAACGGATTGGTGGAACGGCTCAACCAGTCCATCACTGAAATACTTAGGACTTTATGTGACGAAGAGGTGCAAAACTGGGATGAAAGGCTTGAAGAGACCTTGTTCACCATCTGAACTAACCCTAATGGGAACACTGGGGAGGCACCTGCCTTTCTTCTGTATGGATTCGACCCTAGAACCCCTCTCTCTTGGGAGGATGGAACTGATACTAGGGTTTCTGTTCATGATTACTGCTCTGATCTGGTTTAGAAACTTATGAAGACCAGGGAAAAGGCTGAGAGGTTGAGCCAGTGTAACAAAAGTAAGGGAGTGGATCAGAGGAATAAGGGTAGAACAAGGTTGCAATCATATCCTCTGGGGGAAAGAGTTTGGATACTCCGTAAGAGGGGGAGAAAGAATAAATTGGGGCATAGATACTTGGGACCTTTTCGTATAAAAAGATTTATATCCAAGGTTAGTTACGAGGTCAGAAAAGAGACAGGCAAGTAGTACATATAGATAGGCTGAAACCTTGCTACGGGTCATGGACCAAATCCAGATCCCAGAAGGCCAAGCAAACTCGGTCCCAAGATCCTGAAGAAACTGACCTGGAGGAAGAAGAGGAAGAGCCCATGGAAACTCGAAAGGAGCAGACCCTGGGTTGGGTAAGAGATGTACCCATCCACATTGGGCCTGCAGAACCCCAGCCTGAACCTGTCTTGAGAGAGCAGGAAGGAGGACCGCTTGTGCCAGCAGAACTTCAGCTGGATCCCGAAGTGGAAGAGCAAGGAGCAAGAAATTCCCTGCAGTTTTTCCCCCTGATATAAAAGGGGCAGTGCGAGATTCAAGAGTCATTCAGAATCAGGCTTCCTTAGGGACTAGACCCCTCTCCCGTGTAAGGATCAGCTGAAACCAGAGAGACCCAGCATGACAAGGTAAAATTCAGCCTCTTTTATTTTTGTATTCTATTTGCTCTGTCTTTATCTCCATTTTGATGCTAGCTGACTTAGTAATTACCCTTTATCCTTAATACTGATATGAGATATTTAATATACACTTGTTGTTTGAAATTTGTGCGAATTTTAATAATGTAAGATCGTTTCACATAGTTAGTAGGGGCTTTAATTACTGTTTATTAGTGGAAGTGGGACTCTTGACCCTGAATTATAATTGCAACCTTGTGTTTTCCGAATAATTTTGATTTTTTTATAAACATGGCCTTAACATTGTTAGATATTGTATTATTGACAACAGTATTGTAAGTATTTTTAAGTCATATGTATAATTAAATCCGAACCTATCCAATCTCATACCTTGACTTCGTTACATCATTCTCGATATAATCACCACCACTTCACCACACCAAATTGGTGTTTTTCACTAATCAGGTGTTGCACAAATGTAAAGTTGCTGCTATTGTACATTATTTCTCTCTTGTGCTCTTTATATTGAGTGAGAATGTGCAATTAGTCATTCCTATATATTGGGAATCACAGTTTTTGCTTTTTTATACATATACATGTATTCTGTATGGATTGTATACTAGGTGTGCAACTAAGTTTCTGTGTTTTATACATGGATGCCGCTAACAACACGTGTAGTCGACTTACATGCCGGATGTTGTGTTTCTTCATAGCGTGGACATCTGTTAACCAATAATCAGTCGTGATACCAACACATATCACAACCCAAAAGTATTTTTCCAACAACGAAGATGTCGGCTTTTGTACCAAACAAACAGCATTTGCGGGAAGCTTTGCTTTTCTGCTTTAACCTGAAAAAAGCAGTTGAAGTACGTCCTTTACTTGAGGAGGACTACGGCGAACATGCACTAACGAAAACTATCTATGAAGATTGGTTTAAATGCTTCAGAAGTGGCGATTTTGACACTGTGGACAAGGAGTGCTCCAAAAGAACAAAAACAAACTTCAGGATGCCGATCTGCAAGCGTTATTGGATGAAACTGGGCGAAACTGTCAATGGACATCGCTACTGGCAACAACTGATCAATCTGAACCATGCAATGCTCGAAAAACAGCCAGAATGGGACATGAGACATGAACGAGAGATCTTGCAGCACAACATCGCTCCGCGCCATCACTCTTGCATCGTCCAGGAGACCATCAAAACACTGAAATGGAATCTGCTACCACACCTGCCGTGTTCACTAGACCTGGCCCCTTCCAATTGTCACTTGTTCCAGTCGATGGCGCATGGTTTTGCTGGGCTACACTTGCCCACTTTCGAAGTAGTGTAAAAATGGTTGGATGATAGGTTTCGGTCCAAGGACGGGTCTTTTTATCATCGTGGTATTCATGTATAGCCATCGAGATGGCAAAAATATGTAGCTGGCGAGGGACAATACTTTGAATAAACCACTTGTTGTATTTATCTTGACATTTTCCCTTTTTTATTGATTCAAAAAAAACGGAAACTTAGTTGCAAACCTGGTATTTCACTTTTGCATTATAGTGTTGGTGGTTAACGCAATTTTTAAACTTAAGGTATGGAAGATACGTGCGATTCAACCTGTTAGTGCCTATGGCGAGTTCTGCGGCCACCTTCCCTACATCGCCAGCAGATGACCACCAGAGGCCACTCCTAAAAATACACATGGCATCTGGGAAAACCACAGGAACCAGACTCCAGATCGACAGCCTCTCAAACAGACGATTACTGGACTGGCTCTTGGACAGACACATATCTGACCGCATCTGATTTGGACGAACACTGGCATTTCTACCTAAGCACATGGCAGCTCCCTAACTGATTCGTCAGCAACCGAACTTTCACATCATTTCACATTATTATTGTCTTTATTTCTTATGGCAAAACGAAGGCCAGGTGTCAGTATCTATCTACGCTAGGTATACAGCGTGACAATAAATTATGGCAACAGAAATGGACGCGTCCAGGCGCGAATATATTAAAGCGCCACCAAATAATTTTTAATTCATTGCAAACAGTGCACGTTCTTGGGCAAGTCATCCGTGTTTCAACTTATTACGAGTTAACTGATGTGTGTTTTGAAATGTCAAGCAAACGCAGTGCAATTTTGGAGCTCTTTCGTCAAGGAAAACGTAAATGTGGAATTGTTCTTTTGTTCAATGTTGGCAGAGACGATGTTGCCAAAGCGGTCAAACAGTTCAAAGCGCTTGGCCATGAAAGCGACCATCCAGGAAAAGGAAGAAAGCATACCACCAACACGTCCAGGAACCGCAAAATCATCAAAAAGCAAGTCCAGCAAAATCCGAGGGTCTCAATGAGACAAATCGCTCGTGAGGCCGGATTCAACCGCGAATTGGTGCGGAAAATGGCAACAGAAGAACTCAAACTCAAGCTTTACAAGCTCCAAAAAGTCCAGCTCCTCACAGATGAAAACAAGCGCGTCGGGCCGCAGGTGAGAAATGGAAGCGCATCCTCTTCACAGATGAGAAGCTCTTCACTGTGGAGCAGGCACACAATCACCAAAATGACGGAGTGTGGTCAGCAGAGGCACCCGGTACCTCTGCAGTCATCGAACGTCACCAAAATCCGCAGTCCGTGATGGTCTGGAGCGGAATTTGCGCAGGTGGCAAGACACCCCTCGTTTTCGTGGACCAAGGACCCAAAATCAACCAACAAGTTGACATTCTCGAGACTATGGTACTTCCTTGGGCTCGGCAGCATTTTGGCAATGCAGATTGGACCTTTCAACAAGATTCTGCACCAGCTCACAAAGCGAAAATGATGCAGGAGTAGCGCAAGAGCCATTTTCCGGATTTCATCATGTCTTAGCAGTGGCTGCCCTGCTCGCCAGATCTCAATCTGATGGATTACAGCGTATGGTCCATCTTGGAAGCCAGGACCTGTGCTAAACGTCACAACAGTTTTGAGTCGCTGAAGAAGTTCCTGCGCCAAGAATAGGACAGATTGTCGCCTGACGACTTGCAGCCCATTGCTGAAAATTTCAAGACACGTTTGGGGCTTTGTATCGCCGCCAAAGAAGCCCACTTCGAAACCGAATGAACATGTTATTACCAAGGGACCATGTTCTATTTATTGGTTGTCAATTGCTTTACTGTTCGTTTTTTGGATTAAAAAATTTGTACACAGTGACTTACCATAATTTATTGTCACCCTGTATACCAAAGTTGTTAAGGTTTGATCCTGGGACTTGTTAATTGTCATTGCATAAGCTGGGCGAACGGGAAATTGTCAACGTTTGAACTTTACAAAATGATCAGTCGCCTGTAACTGTATTCTTGGTATTAAAACGAATTGCCTCCGTTATCCCTGTTGAATATTGTAGCTTGTATTGAACTTGATATTCGGAATTGGCTGTTGTATTGTTTAATACCCAAAACATTCAAGCTAATGACTGTTGACCCTACAATTTAACGACAACTTCAGGCATTGATTTGGTTTTTTACCTGGCAAGGAATCAGTGCATATTGTGATATTATTTTGCGCCAGTGCACAGAAAGTAGAGTTCGTCGGATTTTAGAAAATCACCCATGGTATGATCCTCTGCATTATGTGCTTATGTTTCCATACGGAACGCAAGGGTGGCACATTTCTGTACAATCGAAGAACAATGCTCATACCAAACGTGTTACATACACAAGTTTTATGCTGACGATTTTCAAATTCGTCACGTAAATGTTTAAGCTCGGCGAAGACGGACATATATAATAAAAATCATCGTACCGTCCCATCTTCACTGAGCTTGCCAAGGCAAAACGAAGACGGGAAACAAAGTTGTTTCTGTTTAAAAAGTGTATTCTGAAGTATTCGAACCCTCAATATCAAGGTTGTCGAACACGCCATGTAACCAACGTGCCAAAGTAGCATTGCAAAAATATAAGCAATTTTTTTTTATTATAAAGGTGTTGTGCCCAGCGCAAGCGAGCAGAGGCAATAAGCAACATTAAACACCCATGGATTATAAGAAAAGAAATATATTTAGTAATTGCATGTCCAAGATCTGCCTTTGCATAGCAATTCTGCATGTTGCATTTGAATGTAGATATTACAGATTGAAGTTACATTTAGATCCAGGTCTAGCTTGAACACTCAATGTGCCGTTCGCCCCACCATTAATTGAAGTGCTGCAATTCCACTCGTTGCCGTTGTCAGGGAAATTTTGCCTTCCAATCGAACAGTCGCCAGCACTTTTTCCAGCAAAAATGATTTACCAGTTTCGACAGGACTGTCCAAGAACAGTCTCCTTTCTGGCGTTTCATTGCATACTGCATTTAATATGTGATTGTACACAATCGGCTGTTATTCATTTAAGAGCGATATTTGATCCACCAACTCGTGGAATCTTGCCTAAAGGTATGCAGTCTCCAGCGATACCAGTGGATGTGAATCCTGGAATGCTTCAACTTCTTGATCAGCGAACTGATGCAATTGAGGCATCCCTGGATAATCCTTGAGTTGTCAGATATCTGCCCAAATCTCTTAATGTGAGATACAGCACTCAAAGATTCGTTGCTTCCGAGTTGAATTGATGCTGATGGTCTTCTGACAACGCGTCTGCACAACTTTTCCACATTCGCTTAGGTTCCTGGGGACTTACAGTATGCCAGAATGACTGCAAATAGATGTCCGAGTTGTCAAATCTGGAAAGCAATTGCTTCACGCATCGCATTCAACGATGCCATACTTCATCGTCCTTTAGCAGCCTTAGAGCTTTTGAAGCCTCCTGGAAAGTATCTTGCAATACACCAACAACTCTTCGAAGATCTTCAAATGAATTTGGACCACCAACATAGCATAGCAATCGATGCTGTTGACTTCCATACTCCGTTGGATTTGTATAGGATTCTTCGACTTCCGAGATTGTCTGAAGTTTTTGGTTGTCGGCACTATTACCCTATTCATTAGGAATCATTAATCACACTGTTTACTAATTGTTATTACACGCATCAAACAATTGTCGAGCTATTTTTTGAATCTCCCACACGTAGATTGTAGATAATTGGTATTGTTAAAAAGAAAGGATATTTTAATTTTCTTTTGTCGCGTCATTTGGTTTTGTTAGCATTAAAGCCCGTCGTACGATGGTACCACAGCAGTCGAATCTGTAAATTTGATTTTAATTTAACACAAGTAATTGTTTTATTAATAAGGCCTATTGTTGCATGTTGCAGAAACTTTGCCTTGCATAAGATATACATTGTTGGTCCGCACATATTGTTGCTCATGAATTGTCGCTTCGTGAAGGACGGATCAAGCAAAATACAGGGTGATTATAATTAAAGTTACGATTTCAAAAATCGGTAATTTGAAAACTACTCGTCAGAATGACCTGATATTTTAGCAGAACAATCATGAGGCAATGGAATTTTGTTTAGTGAAGGAAAAAAAAACTTCCAAAATCTGCCGATAGATGGCGCTGGCAGGGTTATGTCAGGGGAAAAACCAAAAATGCATTCGTGAAACACAGGAATATTGTTAGCCAAAAGGAAACAATAGAGTTCAGGGGTTTACGAAAAATTTACTAGCAAAAAGACAAGAATACGTGTTTACAACGACAACAGCGATAATGCCAAAAAAAAAAACCACAGGTTCATGGAACAAACATCTTACCGATAATTAAGGCAGAAGTTGTTCGATATGCCCTCCGCCTTGTTCCGCTACTAATTGGAAGCGCAAAATGGCATGCTCCACAACAGATCGGAGGGTATCTGTACTAATGCAATGGATATGGTGTGTGATGCTTGCTATCAAGTCGGCTAGATTCTCAATCCACCTGCTGTAAACAACATTCTTTAGGTACCTCCAAAGCCAGAAATCAAACGGATTTAAGTCGGGGAAACGTGGCAGCCACGTTGTTGGAAAATGGCAGCCACGTTGTTGGAAAATGGCAGCCACGTTGTTGATCCTAGCATCTCTGAAATGAGCACTCAGAAGCTGCTTCACAGTAGTAGCAATGTGCGGAGGAGCGCCATCTTGCATGAATATTGTGCCATCCACACACTGATACTGCTGAAGTGCTGGAAGGACATGGTTACGGAAAAGTGCTTCATAACGCTTGCCAGTAACAGTGCAGGTGACGGGTGTAATCTTCTCGAAGAAAAACAGACCGATGATAAACTGTGCCGTTATTCCGCACCACACAGTGACCTTTTCAGAGTGAAGAGGTAATGGCTGTAGCTGGAACGGATTCTCGGTCACCCATATCCTACAATTTTGCTTATTTACAGAACCTTGCAAATGGAAGTGGGCTTTGTCAGACCACAGAATGTTCCATGGCCATTCGTTGTCCACTTCCATCCAGAATTTTGCAATCATTTTTCGCAGACCATTTGTGGATATTGGACCCGATTTTATGGATTTTAATGTCTGAAACTTCCTAATAGCTGTTAGTGCACGCTCCTTTGTTCTTATAAAAAAGGTTCAAGAGCAGAGCACGATCCTTCATAGTAAGAGTCATGATGAAGCATTCAAGCAAAGAGCTGGTGTTCTGCATTTTTATGGCAGCTATGTCTGCAGTGCGCATGTCATCTATATACTAAAACTCTTGCGTGTATTTATTTATTTATCTGTAATTCTATCTCCTCCTAGACGGTTTGAGCTAGCAACTGGAAATTTTCAGGGCAGGCTTATCAATAAACAAAATTCTTTTCCTTCGCCAAACAAAATTCCATTGCCTCACGATTGTTCTGCTAAAATATCAGGTCATTCTGACGAGTAGTTTTCAAATTATCGATTTTTGAAATCTTAACTTTAATCGCCTCCCGGTATGAAACACTGTCGACATATATATAATCGCCTCCCGGTCGGGAAACATAGTAATGACCACCTGCTAGTATCCGGAATATCCACATTTAACGGCAAGCACAGCACCTAATCGACGTGGCAGAGAGTCAATAAGTCCTCGGAAGGTAGGTGCAGGTATCTGGGACCGTTCAGCGATCAGTGCATCTCGTAATTCCATCACCATGCGTGGTGGAGGGTCCAGCTTGCGGACATGGCGAACGAGATGGTCCCACAAATATTCAATGGGATTGAGATTCGGGGAGTTTGGTGGCCTTGGGAGTAGCTTGAATTCATCCTCATGCTCCTCGAACCAGTCGTGGACAATTTTGGCAGAATGGCAGGGAGCATTGTCCTGTTGAAAGGTGCCATCACCCTGAGGAAACATTGTCGACATGAAGGGTTGTACCTGGTCTGTGACGATCATCAGGTAACAAACAGCATTCAGTGTACCCTCCAGCGGTATCAGTGGACTCAGACCATACTAAGAAAACATCCCCCAAACAGTCACACCTCTCCCACCAGCCTGTCGTCTGCCAACGATGGTGTCGAGATGCCTGTTCTCAGATGCTTCCCGGTGAATTCTCCATCGTCCATCCACTCTGTTCACCAGAAACCGCGACTGATCAGAGAAAGCAACCCTTGTTGATAGTCCATTGCGAATTGGAGGCGTTTTCGGCGATGCACGGGCGTCAACATGGGTGCTGTTACCAGACGCTGCTCCGGAGCCCCAACCTCAAGAGGGACTGTTGCACTGTCTTGGTGCTGACACGCCTAATGGCCCCATTGTTCATTTGCCATGTCAGTTTCTCAACAGAGGCACGCCGATTGGTCTTTGGCCAGGCGTTGTAACTGACGCTCGCCTCTAGGATCGATGGGCCGTGGGGCCTCACAGTTACGTCTTCGATTGCTCGAAACTGTCTGGTTCGTCCAGTCGCGGTACACCTTCACAACGGCAGCCCTAGAGCAGTTCACAAAGGTGGCCGTTTTTGAAATGCTGCTGCCCTTGGCCCAATAGCCAATGATCATCCCCTTTTGGAGGTCTGACAGGTCACTTGCTCTGCCCATGACGGCGACAATTGCTGTGGTAACGGATGCTACTACACATCTGCTGTTATCAGCTTTTAATGATATGCAATGATATTTCATCTGCATACCATGGGACGTTCCAACATGTTCGAAGAGAGGTGGTCATATTAATGTGTCCCGACCCTGTATATCAGGTGATCCAGAAAGTGTATTACATTTTTTCATGAAACTAATATTTGTTTTGCTGTGATGAATTCTTTAGCAAAACGTGTGGACATGTTGCATATGCCTTGTGAGTCTTATGAAAGCATTGAATTGCTGGAAAGTAAACACTGAAAAAATGTCATTAACAATGGAAGAACGTCATTATAGAAATAATTGTTATATAAAGTTTCATGGAAAAATGTAAAAAAAATGTAACACACTTTTGGATCACCCGGTATATAGATAATCATCATTAAATTAGCCTTCTAAATATCAAGCATGTATGGAGCCAGATTTAATTGATCACCATGCACAGTATAACTGGTGACTCGGACGTGATCGACGCAATCGCCCCAGCAGAAGTGACTGGTCGTTTCAGCAGAAACAACGGACTGCCACAGCAGGAGCAACATCATCGCCATTGACAGCAGCAACTACCACGTAGCAAAGGGAAGGATGACCACAGACCATGAGGCCCCAACCACGGCACAAAGGGAGCCAACAGCAGTCACGGCAACAACCAGGAAAAAAGAACAACCAACAAAAAATACGTGCAACAATTGTTGTTTCTAACCATACCACAAAGCCACGTCATGTGGTTAGATTATGCATTTTTCCACTGACAACACGTGCCAAAGGCACAAGTCTAAGTTTACAAAGCGACCCTTTGTTCCCTGCTTAAACAATATGGTCGGAGACAATTCCGAGACACCCTCTCCGCAAGTAGCCCACGTAGCCATTAAATCACTGCTCTTCTGGACAAAAAACCCCAGTTATGGTGTGTACAGGTGGAAGCGCAATTTGCCATCACAGGTGTAAGGATGGATGCCACCAAATTCCATCACATGGTAGCTGCCATTGCCCCTGACGTCCTGCAAGCGGTCCAAGATTTGATCCTGCAACCGCCAGCGTCTGACGCTTATAACACCCTAAAAACCTGACTGATTCATGCTTTTCCTGAAAGTGAATCATCCAAAATCAAAACTACTCCAAGTCATCGAACTGGGAGATCAACGCCTGTTGCAGCTGCTTGCAAGGATGCACGCCAACGACAATATCTTAAAATCGCTGTGAATCATACGACTGCCTCACAGCACCCAGGCCACACTCTTCACATCCAGCGAGGACCTAAATAAGTTGGCCGACATAGCAGACAAAGCCGCAGAGGTAGTTTCCCCATCCTCGCCACAATTACATGAGGTAGCAGCCGAGGCCACAAGCGTTTCGATGTAGTAACAGATCACCCACCTAACTAAACCCATCTTCGAGCTGCATGCCCCCCTCACAAGTGCACAGCGGCAGCCACGTGAAGCCGCCCCCAATGCACGTGCGACAGACGCAACCATTCTAGGCCCAAACAACAAACAAATAAAATCATTCCCAGCGTGCATTTCTACCATGCTAGATTCGGAGCACGCGCACATAGGTGCACTTCCCTGTGTTCATTCGCAAAAAAAACGGATTCGGGAAATTAGACCAATTCTTCTTGGCCGACAATGCGTCGATGATGACCTTCTTTATCAACACAAGCGCGGATGTGTCAAGTCTTCCCCAAGCACCACTTTCCTCATCTTCAATGGCCAGTGGAGTTGACTCTCTATGCCGCCAACAACTCCCCAATCCAATCGTATGGCATAGAGACGATCTCCAGCGCCTAATTTATGGCGGCAGTTCCCGTGGAAATTCGTCACCGATGTCTCGCAACCCATTATTGGGGTGGATCTCCTGAACCTTTATAACCTCCTGGTAGATGTGAAAAATAATCACCCACCTGACAACAACAGGCACCTTGTGGAAGCAACCCGCCTCCGTAAGCAGGATTTCCATTCATTCCACCGTCTCCCCTTATTACGACATCTTCCGCGCATTTCCGCAAGTAACTAACCCATCCCTATCTTCCAAAATGGATCAGGATTCACTGGTTTTTCACCATATTGAAACTACTGCTCCCCCCACTTCTATTTACATGCTTACCATTTTTCCAAACCAAGATGCCTGTCTCTCTTGACATGCTTCAGGCAGCAAAAAAAAAAAAAGAATTTGAGGCCATGATGGCTGAGGCATCATCAGGCCTTCTAGCAGTCCATAGGCCAGCTCCCTGCACATGTTTAGGAATCCCAATGGCAGTTGGCACCCATGCTGCGACTACCATTGCCTAAATGCGGCGACAACACCAGATTATTATCCTCTGCCCCATATTCAGTACTGCACGCAGACGCTCCACAATAAAAAACTGTTCTCCACTATATCGATTTTGTTTGGGCATATCACCAAATATTGATCCTACCCGAGCACTTCCCAAAACTGCCATAACCACGCAGTTCGGCCTGTTTAAATTCACGACCACGCCGTTTGGATTGCGCAACTCCATCCAAACCTTTCAGTACCACATACATAAGGTGCTCGCCGGTCTCGACTTCTGTGTCCCGTATGTGGACGATATCCTCGTCGCGTCACGCACTGAGGAGCATTCGCAGCACATCAGGCAGCTGTTAAACGCCTGAGTGATTATAATTTAAAAATAAACATAACCAAGTGCGTTTTTTGTCAGCCCTCCTTTTTTTGCTTTTCTTGACTGCCTAGTCCCGCAGGACGGGGTTCACCCCCTTCCTGAGAAGATGAAGGCGAATGCCGAATTTCCATTGCTAGAGACCATCGCCCAATTGCGACACTTCCTGGCAAAGCTCAACTTTTATCGGCAGTTCTTGCCAAACACCGCCAGCACACAAGCCCCCTTCACGAGTTAATAGGGACTCCACAAAAAAGGACACAAGTAGGGTACCTTGGTGCGAGGCCACTCGTGCTGCCTTTGAAGCATGCAAGCGCGATCTCATGCAGGCTGCGACCCTAAATTTCCTGGCCCCTGATCAACAGCTAGCGCTTATGGTGGACGCATTCGATTCGGCCATAGGTGCATGTGCCCCCTCCACATGCACCGAAACCAAGCCCTGTGCCCCCTCACATTTTTCTTGCCCAAATTAAATACAGCGGAGATGAAATACTCAATTTATGAACGAGAGCTTTTGGCTTCTATATAGCCATAAAGCACTTCTGCCATGAGCTGGCAGACAGCGATTTCAGCATCTTCACCGACCATCGTCCCCTCATGCTTTCACCAGAAAGACAGACTCGTGCTCGTCCTGCCAACAGCATCACTTGGAATTTATAGCACAATTTACCGACATACACCACATGGCAGTCTTGAGCAACTTGTTGCCACTACCCTATGCCAAATCACAGAGCTAAGTCCCAACTATATCCAAAAGAAAAAAAAATATTAAAAATTCGTTCACCCAAATTCCAATATCGTTATAAATTAATTTCCTTATTTTAAAAAGTTAACACTCAAGTTGAGAAGCTATAAAGTTTACACAAAAAAATTTCCGAATTACCCATTATATATCGTAATAGTGCTCACATGAGAGTACTATACCAGCTGATGATACGATGTCGAGTGCGTAATTCGAAAACTACTCGTTGGAATTCGATCAAACTTTAATGGCACATACAGTTTTATGTACACTATTATTCCTTCAAAATTCATTATTCTAGGCATTGCAGAACCCAAGTTATTAACTTGTTGATCTTCGTGGTGGCATTTTTATTTCTGTTTATATCTCGAGTTAGCATTCAAATTTAAACCCACATGGTATTAACAGAAAATGTTCATTCGGGTCACCTCTATCATTGCTTACAGTTATACACACTTTTTTCAGAATCACTGTGTATATGTATATATGCAATATACAAGATATTCTCAAATAATGTATACAAACTTGGGGGGTGGTGATAGAGGGATCAAATCTAAGCAACATTTCCCTATTTCTTTTTTTTTCTCTGGGGCATTGTTTTTGAGGTAAAAAAATGTTGAAATCCTACCTGCAGGAAAGAGTTATTTGGATAGATACTGTTCAGGTCTCAAGAGAAAACCGCCGAGTTGCACAATTCCACCAGTGGGATCCGATTAAGAGCTAATAGCCAGAATCGCCGTAGCTGTGGACCAGATTCACAAAGAACCAAGAACTTTTGAACGTGTACGTCAGTCCTTGCAGAGACATTGTGAAGCATGCACTCATGCCAGAGGGAGTCAATTTGAACACTTATTATAAAACATTTGCACGTTTCATAAAAAACAAGTCACATTATTGTACTGTATGCAATGTGTTTTTGTACTTTTTATTACATGATTGACCATGATTTTGATGTGTTCCAGAAGCACAGGGACGTCCAACATTTTTTATCTCAAAAGCAATGTCCCAGGGGAAAAAAAAAGGAGGAAAACGTTGCTTAGATTTGATTCCTCTATCACGTCCCTCAAGTTTGTTCACGTTATCCAAGAATGCCCTGCATATTTATCTATATATGCAATTAAATATTAGATAAAACTTCCTTTGTAATGCCCCCCCCCCCCAATCGTAGTGCGACTGGTGCCAGTATTTGTGTTGTTTTCGTTTGTTTTGTGGAGGTTGATTGTGTTTTAGGGAGTGTTATGTTTAGTAGTTTTGTTTGAAAAGTCGTTGGTGCGTTTAATTGTGAGCAAAGGTTGTTTGTAGGTATTGGTGTTATTTGGAGTCGGGTAAAAGGTTTGTGTCACGTGTTTTTTTGACTAGAGTGTAAGGGTTGAAATCTACAGAGATGGGTGTTTCGTTATTAAGAATTAATTTGTTTTATCGTAGATAATATTTTTTTTTATTACCCTGATTGTTGCTGGTGTTAACTTTAAGTTTATCCCAGGGAAGCTGCAGCAATTGTTTGCCTAATCTTTTAAAAAAACATTGTTGTGGCAACTTTTCTGGGTATGAGAGACAGTAACAGAGCAGTGGCGTAGAAGTCATTGTTTTAGCGAGAGCGTTCGTTGTTGTGCTTAGCAGAGAAGTTCTGGCTTCGAAATCGCTCACCCCCCCCCCCCGTAAGCAGCGATGTTTTTGATGACTTTCCCGATTTAAAATAATATGTGTAGTTTATATGAGAAAAACAGGTTGCTTTAAGAAATCGAGCTTTACAATAACTGTAAATGGAGATTTAAGAACCTGTCTCGCAGGATGGAGGATTCACGAATTTGCGATGCTCTTTTGTTTGACGCTGTGGAATGGAACGCCGCAGCTACATTGCTTTGAGTAAAGTAACGATTCTTCTAAGATAAGAATACATCTGTAGCAGTGCGATCATTTGTTTAATTATTTCATCGGATAATAGTGATCGCGATGATTACTTTTAATTAATCTGGGATTAGAGAGGAAAGAAATAGGGCAGTCACTTTCGCTGAAAATCGCCATTGGGACTGATTTCACTAAAACGAGGTTGGGTGATAGATGTTGTTAATTGCGTGATACGGACACGTTTTCGCAGCTAAAATTAAACACTTTTAGATTGTGTTGAAGGATGGTCACACTTCTAGACGAAAAATGTATGATTCCTAAGGTTATGCCTATACGGGTAGTCAGTTGTAAAACCATAAGTTCGTGGCTGTAATTAGTGGATGGTTAATGTTTTAACCCTGTTAATCAGAGCTTGTAAAGCAGAGCTGTACTCATCGCGTTGTCCATAATGTCTATACTGCCACAAGCAAGCGAACCTGTATTGTTCTGTGCAGCTAATTTTCTTGTGCTCCGGGAAGGCTCTGACGTGTAGGGATTGAAACGGAAGAATTTAGGGCGGAATACCGTGTAGAGTTGCGTTAATTGTAAAGCGTCAAAGGGCTTGATGTAAGGGTTTAATGCTCTCCCTCTGGTAATCCAATTGCTATAAGCATTGTGCTGATTGCCTCAGGATTGGTGAACAATTAAAGGAGAGCGTGATGCTGTCCTGTGGATGATTCCCTTATCCTGCTCGGTCCGTTTTGGAATAGTCCAGAGCAGCACAGGTTATTTGGCTAAAAAACATACGATTGCTGGTTTATGGACAGCATATGGGTCAGCGCATGTGGCCGCTTAGCATAAGGAAAGGTCTTAAAAAGTAGTGGATTCAGCTTTGGTAGTTTTATGAAACCTTAAATATTAATTGTTTACTATTGATTGTATTTTAGATTTTACGGGGCCCCTGAATTATTTTGATTATTGTGATGCAACACTATTCAATTAGTTTATTAAAAATGTATTTTGAATTGTTCACCCACGTCTGCTCCTTGTTAGTTTAACACCACTCTACGCAAGTCTTGAAAAACCCGCTCCTGTTGTGCGTGAGGGTCGATTCTTACCTAGGGATTCCTTTTGGCACCCCCCCTCCCATGCATCTAGGGCACATTTGGCTCCCGAACAGGGATTTGCTGCCCTAATTTGAGGTGCTTGAGGACAACGAGGAGCAAGTGGTGTGTTGTGGACCGAGTGGTTGGATGATTGCGTTGTTGGATTGCGAATTGTACTTGCTACAGGCAAAAGGGTATGAGGTGTGAACATGCCTAACGAGGGTGGAACCGAAAATAGCGGGATACTCGGGTACGGTGCCCACGTTTTCGGGGGATGGCTCAGGAATCAGTGTTTCCGGATTTTTGAAGGCCGTGGATAGCATTGGGGCAGTTGGTCACTGGACAGACGAAATTAAACAGACAGTGGCCAAGTCCAAACTGAAGGGCAATGCTGCATGTAAGGCGGCCGAGCTAGAGCTTTTTGACGTGGATAGTTTCCCGCTTTTCCGTTCCCGGTTAGGACAGATATTCGGTCGGGTGAAAATAGACTGGGACTATGGAAAGGAACTCTACGGTGTGGTGCAGCGGCGTCACGAGTCAGTTCTGGAGTTTTCAGATAGGCTACAGCTCGCGATGGACCGTTTTGTCCAAGCCAATCCGACGATGGAAGCCACCTGGGATGCACTGCTGCTTCAGCGATTTCGGCATGGTACACTCTTCCCTCATAAAAAGATCCTCAAGGCAACTGCGCCTAAAACTTTTGAGGACGCTATAAAGTGCGCCATGGAATCAGGGAGAGCACCATGGAGAAAGTAGTGGTGTGGAGGTGGAAGACCATGTCCATAACTGTGATGAAGACGAAGCAGGAGCAAGTGCATGCCCTAGGAAAAACAACAAGGGACTGGCATGTGGGGCCCCTGGCCAGGAATGTTCTTGTAGACAAGAGATTAAGGAAATCAAGGACATGCTTGAAAAGCTCCTCAAGAATGGGGGTGGTGCTGCCCGATGGCCCAAAAAGGACATTACCTGCTTTAAATGCAGCGCCTTAGGGCATTATGCCCGAGAGTGCCGTCAGGCGCAGCATAAGGAGTCAGTGCAGGTCTCGCAAGATGTCGATGACCCAATAATATTGAAACGGGGCAAGGATAACCTCTACCGGTTGGATGTGGTGATCCAGGGTCAACTAGTAAATATGCTGGTTGACACTGGATCACAGATTTCATTCATATATGATGAGTTGTGCCGGCAACTGCCACAGGCCTACATTCAGACGTTGATACAATGGTCTGGGGTGTTAACGGGGTTGCATCCACATTAAACACAGCGCGACGCTGGATGTGAAAATTAAGGAGAGATCTCTCCCGGGATGCAATCTCCTTCTTCACAATTTTAGCAATCGCCCGTATGACAGAATCTTGGGGACCGACGCCCTGGATGGAGTAGCCTTCATGTGCGCTGTGGTTTCAATCGTGGAAGACCCAGCAGCCACACCGGCTGGTATTTGTGAGATTAGGCAGGACTCACGTTATGGGACGGGTGATGAAACCCGTTCGGAATGTAAAAAGATAAGGGAAATCATTCCCGCCGCCGTTGACTGGTCAATACGGCTGGGTAAACAAGTCATGATTACCGGCACCAGGAGGTCGAGGAAGAAACTGTTTGGGCCTTTTAATGTGTTATGGGTAATGCCGAGGGCCATGATTAAAATACAAGGGTTGAAATGTAGAGATGTGCAATTCATTCCTCTTCACCGTGTTAAGGTAATTATTACCCCTTCAGACTATGGGTATGCTCGGAGACCGGTAAAGGGTAACAGAAATAAACAGGCAGTCGTTGAGATAGACAAAACTCCCTGTGCGAAAGTAGTTAGTAGGGTCATTAAGGGACCGTTGGGTATGGGTATTGACGATGGTGATAGGAGCCCATTGTCGAAGTCGTCATTGTCCCCAAGGGGTCATGAAATAGTTTACCACCACTCTATGCAAGTCTTGAAAAACCCGCTCCTTACCTAGGGGTTCCTTTTGGCACCCCCCTCCCACGCATCTAGGGCACAGTAGTCTCTCTCTCGTTTATTAAAAAAAAAATGATTATACACAATTTTTTATAATATGCAGTAAAGATTTTTTAAACTTATTTTGCATAATTGGCTAATTATTTACTGAAAATTATTGTACACACAAAAGACAGAAATTTTAATTTGAATATATCCATTTTTATTTTAAAAATTTATAAAATTAAAAAGGACTATAAAAGTTAAATAATTATATTTATAATTTAAATAATTGACAAGAAATTTTTTGAACAAAATATTTACAAGACAAAAAAAAGAAAAATGATTTCAAAAATTAACAAGTAAATAAGATTACAAATTTGATAAATTTAAAAATTTATATGACTGACTAGTACAAAATATTTACAAGAGGAAAATATATTTATAAAAATAATTACATTTGATAAAATACAAAATTTACACAATTACCTTGAATATAATATTTACAAGAACAATAACTACATGTTTAAGAAATGTTATTTACAATGTTTAAAAATACAAATTAAATATGAAATATTAATATATACAATTTTATTTATACTAAGGAGTTAAAACTCCCCAAGTTAACTATACGGAAAGGTGATGGACAGGTCACCATCTCTTGCAAATCTTTTTTGATTGGTGCAATGGTATGGTTTTGACGTTGGCTTATTAAATATCGTTGCCGCAACTTTATTTCAGACAAGATTGAATGAGACGGGTACATGAAGGAGGGGGGGTCTTACTCGTACCTCGAATGATTCTTCGATTGCAGCCGGCATCAGAATTTCATTTGCACTCCTCATTAGTGTCACACACTTAACCTTCAGTTCGGTCTGATCATTTTAGTAATGCAAACAATAATTCTTGGTGCTAGCCACAACCAATTTTTCGATGAAAACATCAGGGCCTAATTTTTTAACTGTCTCATCAGTTAACTCTCCTAAATTACTCCCTCAGGGTAATAGCTCACGACCAATTTCTTCCAAATATATTATGCTATCCATATCGCTCAAGCTTTTCATAACACGGTATAATTCCATCCTCCCATAGCATCTGATGAAGGAAGCAATGACAGCGTTCCTCTTCATGTGTACAGAAGGATGGTTTGACTTATACTTAATAAGTATGAAGCTCTCTGACACAATATCCAAACCCGTGACTTTGAGAGAGGGAGTGTTTTTGAACAACCAGAAAAATTCAGTGTAGTTGTCAACAAATACCATTTGGTTTTCTTTTCCTCGTTTAGTCCGAGGTAATTTCACATATCGTTGAGGGCTAGGTTGCAGATACTACGCAAAACTGGGTTTTTCTGGAATTTTCTGGGAACACAATCGCCTCTCGTTCATGAATGTGATTGATAAATTAGTTTCATTTACATTTTATCTGGGTGAATGATGGCCAATCAGAGGCAAGAATTTTGCTGCCGATGAATGCGAACATATTCACTAAAGCGCTTTTCCCCACTAACCATATCGTAGACAAAGCACTCCGTATAATGGCAAACTTCGAAAACTTTGACAACTGTGTAGCCCTCGTCGATAGCCCGATAAAACTCTGGCATACACCAGGTGTCAGTCAGCACCTGCTCATCTGCATTGTATTGACATCACATCTGTAGGGGAGAAAGGGGATGAAGAGATCACGAGGAAGTAACATTTGCTTTAATCAATCCAAAATATGCATTCAGGGCTGGGTCAACATTTGTCATTGTGACAAAGATTATGTCATTGACGGGGTCGAGTGTGCTCGAAGCGTGAAGACAGAAGGAGTCTGTGCCTGCGGGTAGATCAGCAGAATTGATGGGCACCTTAGCTGAGAGACAACAGCGATGCGGAAAGAACACTGGTGGCAAACAGTTTTCTCAACAATGTGCGTACGAACACAAACATCGTTCAAGCATAGTACATCCAAAGTGAACATTCAAAGAAAGTACAGATAAGTATCGTAACAATCATTCATTTTTGGGCAATCGCGATCAGAAAAATAATCCGTGCATAATTTAGACTGCAAATAAATTAGCCGTGTGAACATTGAGAGAACTTTTTATCTACTTTACCATTTAAGAAACTATTTAACAGAGAGCAATCATTTGCTATATTTCTTTATGACTAACAGCAAGTCCTCGACTTATGACAGATCGACTTACAACAATCGGCACTTATGACATTAATAATTCCTACCCATGCTTCGCAGTTACGACAAAAAAAAATAGAATACAACTTAGGAATAATTTTTACTCACAATCGAAAACTCACGTTCAACTCTCAGCCCTGCTGGTCACAGTTTTTTTTGTTACTATACCCAACCTGCAGGCCTCGCGAGTTGGTTTCTCCCTGGCCGGTAACAGGAATCCCAACAACTCAGCTTGGAGAATCAGTCATCACGCGATTGTGCAGATAGTAAAAATTAACCCAACTTAGAAAAATAGAGTTTTCTAACAGGAAATGATTCTTTATTAAAAGTTTTCCCTTCAGATGTACATAAATCTAAATTTTTGGCTGCCATTTCAATCCCGATTTCCTTTGTGCAAATCAACAACATTGAAAACCTGAAATAGCATTTCACCCATAGAAGGAGTTTTTACTTCCTTTCTCTATGATTTCACCCCTTAGTAGTGCCTGCTTTTCGTTAAGTGCTTTTCGTGCCTCTTCATTCACGTGGATATTCAGATACAGAGTACATGTATGTGCATTTGTTTAAAGGATGAAGCCTGCTAGAAAAAATACGTGCTACAACAAAACCTGGTCGAAAGCAATGATGAATCATCACAATGGCTACAAAGATAGATATTAACTGATCTGACTAAGGAGATTCAGTTGACCAAATAACCCAAGCCCTGGGATTACCAAACACGATCGTTATAACAATTTTAAAGGACAAAACGAAGGTTAGACAACATGTAAAAGAAACTGTGCAATTGCAGTCCTGTATAATAACAAAGAAACGTTCAGGCCTAATTGCCCAAATGGAAAAATTTTTACTAATGTGGATTAAGGATAAGACGCAGCGTAATATGCCTTTGAGTTTGGCGATTATTACGCAGAAAGCTAAAAGCATACATGAACATCTTAAACAAGAAAATGCTAATGATGATGTCAAGGAGAAGCTGCTTACATAACTTCACCGTTCAAGGAGAAGCTGCTGGTGCTGATTCTGCAGCAGCAAATACCTTTCCAGGTGAGTTTTTGAAAATTTTTGAAGAAGATGGGTATAGTGCTCGTCAAGTATTTAATGTCGACGAAACTGGACTTTTCTGGAAGAAAATGCCCAACAGAACTTACACTGCTAAAGAAGTAAAAGCAATGCCTGGTTTTAAAGTATCAAAAGATCGCCTGACCCTTCTGTTGGGTGGAAATGCAGTAGCTGATTTGAAATTGGAACCCCTACTTATTTACAATTCAGAAAACCCCAGAAGTTTAAAGAATCACTCAAAATCATCTCTCCAGTTATCTGGAGATCTGGTGCCAAAGCCTGGATGACTTGTGCAATATTCAAAGACTGGTTTTTGAATTAATTCGTGCCAGTTGTCAAGAAATATTGTCAGGAGAATAATCTTGCTTTCAAAGCTTTATTAATTTTGGACAATGCTCCAGGGCAACCCGTGAACTTAGACAGTTTGCACCCTAATGTGAAAGTGGTTTATTTGCCTCCGAACACAACATTATTGCAACCAATGGATCAAGAGGTCATTGCTTCTTTTAAAGCATATTATTTAAGAAGAACTTATGCAATAGCCATTAAAGCAATTGATACATAAGGAGGCCCTACACTCAGGGAATTTTGAAAAAGATAACATTCTTGATGCTGTCAACAATATCAAGGCATCTGAGGATGAAGTAACCCCATATAACATGAATGGAGTTTGGAGACAGCTGTCTTTATTTAATTATCGACTTTGAAGGTTGTGACATTCGTCTTTATTTGCATGCCACTTATACAAGTGCGACGAAGCGTCCTGAGTGAGAGCGCCATGTAATAATGAAATGGCCACAAGGTGTCGGAGGTGCGGAAAAAGCGCGAAGGACAAAGGAGAGACTGGGGAGAGACGAAGGCGAGGCGTGAACGAGGAACACGTGCCAGCTTGAGCCGGAGCTGTAAGGGAGAAATCCCTGTTTGGCTGGCGCACTCCCCTTCTAGGAAAAGGTGAAGACTTCAGTTTTAAAGCAATGTGTGAATAAGTTATGGTTTGCGCTCGCAGGCTGGGAAAAAATATGTGCAACTTTGTCGATTGAATTTTAGCAAGGGGGCGGCCCCCCCCAGGGGACATGAACGTTTCAATCTCATTTGAACTTATTCTCTGAATTGTGTGAACTCCTTTGTTTAATTTTTATTTTATACATGTATCGTATTTTTTCTGCTTTCTTGTATATATCGTAAATATAAATTTAGTCATCTAGTTCTCTCACTAAATTGATTCTGAGTGTTTCCTTCTTGCTGAACCTATATTTATTTTACACGTGGTTGGTAATTTTCCTATCACACTTTACAATGGCGCCCGAACCACAGGGACGAGCAAATGGAGGCGGTGAGAACCGGGAAGGGGAGGAAGTCAGTCATTCGGTTAACATGATAGAAAATAGCAAAATAATTGGCTTTTCCAATATGATTCCTACGTTCACGGGGAAGAGGGTAACAATGACCTAGATGGATTTTTAATGGCAATCGAAGAAGTAGCGGAACTGGCTGATTGGTCAGATCGAGTCAAAACGAGAATGCTAAAAACAAAATTAAAAGGGAAGGCAGCCAAATTATTGAACGATTTCAAACTTTATAGAATTGGTGACTTTAAGGAGTTATGTGAGAGGCTGAGGGAAGTTTTGCCTCAGGAGGAAGAATATGTTAATTTTGAAAAGGAATTCCAGGCGGCAGTGCAAAGAAAACACGAAAGAATTGGTGACTATGCTGTAAGACTCAAAATACCTCTTCGATAGGATGGCAGAAGGAGAGGAATCTATTCTCCCAAGAAAATAAGAAACTCTGTTTAAAAAAATTAATGAAACGATGCTACCTAAACATAGAAAACTAATGGTCTGTAATGGGCCAAGAATATTTGCAGAAGTGGTTGAAACTATCAAGAAGTTTGAAATTATAGAGAAAGATAATGAGGGCAGAGAATGTAACTATGCCGAGGAACAATTGGGAAGGAATTTAAAGAGAAAATCACAGAATTGGAACGGACTATGGCAGAAGTGCTAAATTTAGTTGGAACGCAGGACTTGAGCAAAGCAAATGACACACGAAATAGAAATATCAATAAAGGGGAAGAGGAAACGAAGGAAACTCCGAGTTTAAAGATGAGAATAAGGGGACTTGAAAGGGAATGAGTGAAGCGAGTAGAGAAAAAGAGATAGATGTCTTAAGGGAGAGTGTAAGGAGACTTGAAAGAAATGATAACAGATCACGACGTACCAACAATAACTCATTCAAATCCATTATCTTTTTTAGATGTAATAAAAGGGGTCACACTGCACGTAATTGCCCTGAAGACAATTTAAACTAACAAGGGTTGGCCAAGAGAACCGCTTGGACCAACGAAAAAAAATTAGGGAAGTAGAAATGGTTCATGCATCAAAAGGGGAGAATCAACTATATCAAGTCAAGTTTAGGGTGAAAGGAACTGAGCTCGATATGTTACTAGATACGGGATCCAAATCAGCATTATTTGTGAAAAGGCTGCAAGGAAATTAAGGGGAGATCTTCAGAGGACTAAAGCAAATGTCATTCTCAAGGAAATAAATGGGAAAAGTGAGGTGGAACAGGCTGTATATTTGGATGTGGAATTGAATGGGAAGACATTCAAGAATAAAAGATTCCTAATATATAATATGGGAGAGCAGAGCTATCATGGCATTATCGGCAATGATATAATAAATAGGATGGTATTCGAATTTAAGGAAGGTGAAGTTATAGAGAGGGTTGAAGCCAATAATATACGAGGCGCATCCAGAAAGTTTCCCGATGTTTCCCCTTTAAAGTAAACGTAATTAGCCGTGTCAATTGCGCATGCGTAACAGATCTATGACGTATCAATCATATGCCAGCCGGACAGGTCCCGCCTCGTGCCAGTAGCATGGGAGCAATGGTCCGAAATGGAAGCTCTTATTTCTTCTCCCGCCACCTGCGAGGTTCGGTCGGTGATAAAGTTCTTGAATGCACAAAGCAATGCGCCAATTGAAATTCATCGTCAGCTCTGTCAGGTATATGGGCCGAACATCATGAGTAAGCAGATGGTGCGTCGCTGGTGTAGGCAGTTTTCCGAAGGTCATCAAAGTGTCCATGATGAAGAGCGCAGTGGGTGACCATCCCTCATCAATGATGATCTTGTTGAGCTTGTGCGGCAGCGTGTGATGGAGAACCGTCGCTTCACGATTACGGAGCTGAGCACCCATTTTCCGCAGATATCGCGATCCTTGTTGCATGAGATTGTCACTAAGCACCTGCTGTTCAAAAAATTGTGCCAGGTGGGTGCCGAAACACCTGACCACCCGTACACAAAATTCAACGCTTAGGAGCAGCACTGACATTTCTGCAATGGTATCACGATGACGGCGATGAGTTCCTCGACAGGATCGTCATGCGCGATGAGACTTGGATTTCGCACATCACCACGGACACCAAGCATTAGTCAATGCATTGGCAGCATATTGGATCTCCGATCAAGACGAAATTCAAACAGACGCTGTCAGCACGGAAAGTGATGTGCACGGTGTTCTGGGACAGGAAGGGCATTCTGCTCATTGACTTCCTTCCACGTGATGAAACAGTAAACGCTGACCGTTACTGTGAAACACTGTGGAAATTGCAATGTGCCATTCAAAGCAAGAGGCGTGGAATGCTTACTGCAGGTGTTGTGTTCCTCCATGACAATGCTCGTCCACATACGGCTCGACGCACAGCAGCTGTTTTGACGGAATTTGGCTGGGAGTTGTTTGATCATCTACCCTACAGCCCTGATCTTGCTCCCAGCGATTTTTACGTTTTCTTGCACCTCAAGAAATTCCTGTCCTCCGGTGAGAGTTTTGGCAATGTCGAAGAGCTGAAGACGTCTGTCACACGCTGGTTCCATTCACAGGCGGCAGAGTTCTGCGACAGGGGGATACAAAAGTTGATCCCACGATACGACAAGTGTCTCAATTCTGGTGGTGGCTATGTTGAAAAATAGCTGGAACATTGCTGTACTTGTTGCCAATAAGTATGTTCCTGTAAGTGTGAGTTCTATTTTTTTTTTTTTTAAACAGGGAAACTTACTTTCTGGATGCACCTCATATTAGCCAGAGAAAGGATGGGAATTTAAAACCGGAAGAGAGGGAGATACTGAACATGCTGCTAGAAACCTTCAAGGAAAGCTTTGCTGAAGAAATAGAGTCCTTAAATGGTGTGAATGATGTTAATGTTGATTTTAAAATAAAGGCTGACAAATCGGTTTTTGTAAAATAATACCCCATTCCAAAAATACACATGCAGGCATTTAAGGATAAAATAGACCAATATCTAAGGGCAGACATTATTGAAGAGAGTAAGTCACGCTGGAATTCCCCCATTCACATAGTCAAGAAGGACAATGGCGACATATGGATTACATTAGATTTGAGGAAGAACAATGAACTGACTTGAGGGGCTCGATTTCCCGTTAACGAAGATAGAGGACTTGCTAAATGACCTATATGGATTTTCAGTGGTAGACTTAAACTGTGGGTATTTTCAGCTACCTTTGCCCCCTCACATGAGAGAGTTCTTTGCTTTTCAGACCCCTTAGGGAAAATTTCAGTTAAAAAGAATGCCTGAAGGGGCAAAGAATTCTGCCAGAACCTTTCAAGTGTTTATGATAGACTTAGTTCAAGAAAGATTGGGGCAGGGAGTATACGGTTTCCAAGACGACTTGCTAGTGTACAGCAAGACATTTGAGGAGGATGTAGAACTATTGCAATGGCTTTTTAGTAAGTGCCAGGCAAGAAATCTCATACTGAAATCTTCAAAGTGTTACTTTGAGATGAGCGAGGTAAGGTATCTGGGACATATCATATCTGGCAAAGGTATCCTACCTGATCCCAGAAACGTTTTAAGCATAAAGGAAGTGCAATGTCAAAGGAATGTGAGACAAGTACAGTCATTCATTGGAGCTGTAAACTTTTATCGTCCGTTCCTTCTAGATTTATCTGGATTTTTAACACCTATGACAAATCTAACAAAGAAGGGTGCAAGCTTCCACTGGATGACTGAGTGTGATGAGGCATTTCAGAAAGTCAAGGAAATGCTAGCCAACCCTCCACTACTGTCAGCACCTGATTTCGGTAAACCCTTTTTTTCTGTTTACCGATGCATCAGCTGAAGCGATTGGTGCAGTACTGCAGCAGCAATATGACGATGGCATGAAACCAGTGGCCTATCACAGTTATAAACTTAGTGATGCTCAACGAAACTACAGTGTCATTGAAAAGGAGTTGCTTGCCATAGTCCTAGCATTAAGAAAATTCCACTACATAATCTTAGGCTTTAAGCTAGTTGTACTATCAGATCATAACCTCTATCCTTCTTGACCACCATGTTCAATTCAAATCAGAGACTTCTAAGGTGGTCCTTGGAGATCCAGCAATATGATCTTCATGTCGAACATATTAAGGGATCAGAAAATGTGATGGCAGACCTACTATCATGCCAAAATGAATTAGCACGCAATTGAGCTATCGCCACAAACATTAAGAGATGTTATATACGAGTCACAAAGAACAGACCCATACTTCGGAAGCATTATTCAAGACATAAAATGGAAACGGTGTTCTAGAAATCAAAGTAAGGAGGTTGGACAGTATAGGCTAGTATGGATAGACCCGAATGGGCAGTCGGGCGGAAGGAAGGGGAGGGGCGAAAATGCTCGAAAGATGTGTAGGTCAGGAAGCGAGGTTGAGGCTAATGGAAATAGTGCACTCTAGCAGGCTCTCAGGGCATAAGGGAGTCAATAACACTAATAAAATTAAGGAAGGATTATTATTGGCCCACACTCTACAAGGACACAGGATTTCATTAGGGCATGTGAGGTTTGTCAAAAATGCAAAAGAATCACAGCCATTCCAAAAATTATCCATGGACATAGTTGGGCCTCTAAATGAGAGTGATGATGGAAATAGTTACATCCTAGTTTGCGTGGATGCACTAACTCGTTTCCCGGAGGCCATCCTGTTACGAGACCAAAAGGCAGACACAGTTGCCAGAGCTCTAATTGATCGAGTCATATGTCACTATGGAATTCCTAGTGAGATCATTAGTGACAGAGGCACAAACTTCACCTCACAACTTTTGAGTAACGTCTGTCAAGATCTGGGAATTGAGCAGCACTTCACAACTGCCTACCGGCCAAACTCGAACGGAATGGCAGAGAGACTTAATAAATCAATTTGTGAGACACAGGGATGTTTATGTGAGAATAAACCATTTAACTGGGATAAGTGATTGGAAGCGGCCTTGTTCAGCATATGGACTAGCATTAATGATAACATACAAGAATCCCCTGCCTTTCTAATATATGGCTTTGACCCTGCTACCCCGTGCACCTGGAATAATTGGAAGGAGGGAAGGGAGAAGGAGATTCAAGAATATAAATCTGCTTTACTAAGAAGATTACAGGAAGCCCGAAGTTTGGCAATGAGGGAAGATGGTGAGAGGAGGAAGCATTTGGAGTATAGGAATAAGAGATGGAGTCTCAGAATGATGGCCGTTGGGGATAGGGTGTTACTGATAAGAAGGAGCACAACCAAGAATAAGTTTGGGTATAGGTATGTGGGCCCCTTTAGAATCATTAAGAAGCTGAATGAGGTTAACTTTGAATTGGAGGACATTCGTAGAAGGGATCAACATGTTGTACATATCGATAGTCTTAAGCTCTGCGTGGGAAACCTGTCCGAGACCAGAAGCAAGCCAAGACCAAAAATGCATAGGCCCCAAAAGAAGGGGGGGGGGTGAAGATGATGAAGTGATCATCCATCCTACCAGCGCAGGACCTACACTAAGAGAACACCTCAAGAAATGGAGACAAATCAAGATGAGAACACATGACAACAAGGAACCGGCCAAAGACGGTATAATTTGCGCAGGAGAACTCCTAAGAATTACAAGGACATGGACTGTGGTCATCTCGAGTGAGCTTCCTAGCCTGGTATATCATTGCCCCCCCCCCCCCCCCCCCCCCCCCCCCCCCCCCGGCCGCGGAAGTTGTGACATTAGTCTTTACTTGCATGCCACTTATACAAAAGTGCGACTAAGCATCCTGAGTGAGAGCGCCATGCAATAACGAAATGGCCACGAGGTGGCGGAGGTGCGGAAAAAGAGCAAAGGACGAAGGAGAGACTGGGGAGAGACAGACGAAGGCGATACGTGAGCTAGGAATATATGCGAGACGTGAGCCGGAGTTGTAAGGGAGAAATCCCCGTGTGGCTGGCGGACTCCTTCTTCTGGGCAAAAGGTAAAGACTTCAGTTCTAAAGCAATGTGTGAATAAGGTATGGTTTACCCTCGCAGGCTGGGAAAAAATATGTGCAACTTTGTCAATTGAATTTTAGCACCCCCCCCCCATGGGACTTGAACGTTTCGATCTCATTTGAACTTGATTCTTTGTATTGTGTGAACTCCTTTGTTTAATTTTTATTTTATACATGTATCGTATTTTTTCTGCTTTCTTGTATATATCGTAAATATAAATTTAGTCATCTAGTGCTCTCACTAAATTGATTCCGAGGGCTTCCTTCTTGCTGAACCTACGTTTATTTTACACATGGTTGGTAATTTTCCTATCACACTTTACAAGGTTTTTCAGTGGAATCAACCAACAGTGTAGTACAAATTGTTGTGGAAATGGGAGATAGGGTTAATTTGGATATTTCTGCTGATGATATTAATGAACTTTTGAACTCTCATCATGAAGAACTGTTTGTGGAAGATCTTGTACAATTGGAGAAAGAAGTTGGAAAAGAATGTGCTTCTGGCGATGAAACACTGAGTAGAGGAAACAACAGTCAAGTGTTAACAAGAAAACTACTTTCAGATGAATTTTCTTATTTGGATGCTGTGATAGCAATTTTTCAACAGAATGACCCAGATTCTGATCGTAGTTCTTCTATAAACAGAAGCATATGTAATATGTATCAGTGTTACAAAGAATTGTATGCTGAAAAAGCAAATTCATCTGTGCAAATTCAAATAAAAGATTCATTGTTTTGTATGTCAATTCAATTTCTTTATTGTTTATTTTAATACAGCATCCACATTCATACAAATAAACATTGGGGAAGTATTTATTAGGTCAGGTGAATGTCGACACTTTATTTTTTAAGCGTCCATGTATTACTATGGGAAATGAAGTTTTGACTTGCAACATTTCGACTTAAGACACACGTTGGTGGAACCAATTGTGTCGTAAGTCCGAGGACTTACTGTACTAAAAAACTAATTTTTCTCAAAGAACGAATTTTCATTCACAAATATAGAATCTCAAATAAATATTGATTTTATATTTAAATAATATCTTTGAATTTAAATAGCATTAAATTACCCTGTTGTGGGAGATTCATATAGGAGGGTTTCTACTGCTTTTAATTGGGAATAAATGCAGCTCAACCAAGAAGCAAATTGATAACACTATACCAGTGATGGGCAAACTTTTTTATTAAAGATTTTTAATATAAAATGCACTGTTTTGCTAAAAATAATTTCAAATTATCCTATTTCTGGTCTCTCTTGCGCATATTTCTAAATAATCTTGCGGGCCGCATGGAATCCGGTAGCGAGCCGAAAAGAAACCAGAAGCAGCCCGCGGTCTGTAGTTTGCCCATCACTGCACTATACGATCACAGAGAAGCTAATTAGAATTAGGAAGAGTACTATTTATTTTTTTTCTCCTAACAGTTAATGATGTGAGACTGTCTTAGGTAATTCTTGCAATTTTTGTTGTACTTTAGAGTAAATTTGTGAGTATTCAATCAAGATTGAACATCCACAGATTGGATCATTGATTGGAGGCAACTCTGTCATACCAACAGATGGAGCCACTTCTTACCCCAATGATAAAGTCTTATCACACCATGATAACCTCTGGATGTCCCTTTGGGTAAGCCCCATATTTGTTCACAAGTTATCAAGAGACGCATTTTATCTGTGGAGTTAGTGATCCAAGCAAAACATTTTTGGTGCATCCTCTGTAGAAGGAATCATGGGGCAAAATATACGGCTTCTGCTAGACTTTAAAATGCTTGCAGAAGTCTGCCATTTGTTTGTTATGCTTTATGTCAGCATCGTATTCGCACTCCCAAACAACATGGAAAGTACCGTATTAGCCCGAATATAAGCAGACCTTTTTTTCCCAAAAATGAAGTCACATAAATCAACCTCTGCTTACATTCGAGCCCGACCCAAATGTCCCCCCCCCCCCGCCGATATGCTGCCGTAAAATAATACTAACGTTCTTTACCCGACCCTAATCCTGTCATTGTAAATACAATTAAATATCATTTCAAAACGATAATTAATAAAAATTGTTAATTTTAGATAATTAATAAAAATACGCCGATTTGTATTTTTAATTTCGCGAAGCTTGTTAGTGTCACTGACAGGATAGCCGACTCTTTTAGAATGTGGATAAATTGCAATATGCATGAAGAATTTGTCTAAAAATGTATAATATGAATGCATTTATTCGTTAATTTTAAGCTCTGATAAAATTTATTACATGTTTGCTAAATTAGATTTCACTTCTGGGTAGGCCTACTTCTTGGGCGCACTTAAGAGCTATCGGTGATTGCTGCACATGAATACAGTGGAACCCATTTAAGCTTTTAAGCCTTAGCCCCTAGGCTAAGCTTAAGCACACTGTATATTTTAATCTGTGCACTTAAGGCAGTTTCACATGAAGCAATTGACAATATGATCGCAGGCGTTTTCTAGAAAAGCCACAAAGCTGTGGAAACTAAGCGGAGCCGGAGCCGTTTCACATTCACCAGAAACGAAGTGGGGAGCTGGGCACCATTGTCACCTCAAAGCAACTTTCTGCCATGAATTCGCTGAATCTGAAACTGCTCCGGCAACCGAAAACACTGTGAAGTCTGCTGCAAACGCTAAATTGTAGGCCAAAGAGCATGACAAAATAGATAACAAAAACCATAATAAAAGCAAGGGATATTCAAAACTATGTTAATTTCCAATTTTGGTTTCAGAGTAAAAATACTGGTATCCGGAAACTTTTGATCACCTTCATAAGAATTCCAGATAAAAAGAACTCCGCTTATAATAGCCCGTAGCCTACATTATTATCGTGATTATAATAATTACTATGATAATAACGTAGACTATGAATAGCCACTTTTCTTTTCCCGGAATAATTTTCTTATTTTTTGTAAAGAGCAAATTTACAATTCCCGACGGAAAGTAGTGTTGGTTTGACTTTGCCGTAACTTATGTGCAGGAATACTTTTGTTTTATTTCTTCTAATTTAAAAAGCTAAGCGCACAATTTTAATTGTTCCCTCTTTAACTATAGTATTCTTATTAGGTATTTTTATTACAATATTTTGCTTCTTATGGCTACAAAAACAAAAAGATATTCAAATGAAGCAAAATTTAAGCTACAAAAACAAAAAATATTCAAATGAAGCAAAATTTAAGCTACATGTTATTAAATATGCAGAAGAAACGAATAATGTCCAAGCTGGCAAAAAAATTGGAATTGATGAATCCTGTATTATGTGATGGAGAATGCAAAAGGACAAATTAAAGCTCTGCAAACCTACCAGGAAGTAGTTTACTGGATCCAAAGTTGGCAGTTTTCCTGAACTGGAGGAAAACCTGAAACAATAAGTTATAGAAAAAAGGCGAAATGGATTGGCCATCACAAGAGACAATATTATACAATACTCATTTCCAAAAAACTTGGGACAGTGCAACATATAAGAACTCCAACACATTTGTTTGGATTATTGTATTGCCGTTTATTTCAACGCATTACAATACATAAACGATAAATTAGGAATGGGATCACATATCTTATATGCTTAAAGAAAGATACAGGTGGTTTTCCTGTTTGGCACGTGCAACACACTCCCAAAAAAGTTGGGACAGCACGGCGTTTACTACGGTGTGGCGTCACCTCTCCTCTTGATGACACACTGTAATCTTCTGGGCATCGATGACACCAATCTTTCTAACACCGTAACCGGAATTCTGTCCCATTCCTGTTGGATATAGGTTTTCAGCTGTTCAACTGTCCGGGGTCGTCGCTGTCGTAGTTTTCGTTTAATAATACACCAAACGTTTTCTATAGGCGACAGATCCGGGCTGCAAGGGGGCCAATCCAACATACGAATGCGCTGCCGACGGTCTGGCGTTGTCTTGTTGAAATATACACTGACGTCGTCCAAACAGGCGCCTCTTAGATGGCACCATAGCTTGTTCCAGGATCTGTATATACGCTTCAGCATTGACGGTGCCATTGCAGATGTGCAAGTCTCCCATTCCATGGCCACTAATACAGCCCCAGACCATGACAGACGGTGGTTTCTGTACTGAACGCCTGTAGCACGCGGGAATATCCTTTTCGTCTTTGGTCCGGAGTGTACGGAGTCCATTATTTCCGTAAACAATCGTAAAGGTTGATTCATCGGACCACAATATGTTCTTCCAGCGTGCTTGGGACCAATTGCGATGGGCTCGAGCCCATATCAGACGGCGACGTTGCTGTCGTTTGTTGATGTATGGCTTCCGTTGTGCACAGTATAACTTAAGTTTGCATTTGTGGATGCACCGGCGTACAGTATTCAACGATAATGGCTTTCCGAAGAAATCGCGAGCCCACGTGGCTATGTCCGTAATCGCAGCATTCCTATGCGTGACGCAGTGACGTCGGAGGATCCGAAGAGCTCGAGCATTCAGAATAGGTTTTCTACCTTGGCCTTTCCGAACTGTGATCTCACCACTATCTCGGTAGCGCTTGATAATATTATGTACTGTAGATGATGACAGGTTAAATCTTCTGGCTATTGCACGCTGAGAAACGTTGTTTGTGAATTCTTGAATGATTCGAACACGAAGATCTTCGCTAACTGGCTTGCCTCGACCCATCGTTCCGAATAAGTTACCTGAACGACGTATGCAACTGTTATTTATACGGAATGTAGTACGTCATCATTCTAGATTATTCCCGATCAATTCGGAAGGTTCCACTACTAACGGCGCTTTCTACAACGTATGTCCCTACTATTTTGGAACGTGTTGATACACCCCCATTCAAAATGAACGTCCCGGCCACGATACAAAATGTTTTGGTGCACACAGTATATTTATGTCATTTCATAAACGTATCTGCTATTTTGTATTCGCGAGAAAGTTTTGTTACATCATCCCTTTTTTTTTCTATATATTTTGCACTGTCCCAACTTTTTTGGAAATGAGTATTGTATTTGAAAGACTGCGACTGGCAAATAGCATGAATATTTCTAAAAATGAATTTAAATGTAGCCTCGGATGGGTTAAAAGATTCATGAAGAGAGCTGGATTTTCTATTAGAAGAACAACCACACTGACATAGAGACTCCCATCCGACTTTGAACAGAAATTGATAAATTATCAATGCTTTTTAATTCGAATGCAACAGCAACATAATTATTTATTAGGACAAATTGGCAATGTGGACGAGACTGCTGTGTATTTTGATATGTCATATCAAGCCACTGTAGATGAAAGGGGATCCAAATCTGTCCTCATAAAAAATTGTGAAGGTGGCAGACTCAGAATTACAGTCATGCTTGGAGTTCTTGCAGATGGGAAAGAACTTCCACCTTTTGTAATATTTAAAAGAAAGAATCTTCCAAGCTTCTATCTGGTATCATTTACTGCTGTAATGAAAAGGAATGAATGACTGAAGATTTAATGAAGGAGTGGCTGGAGGTTGTGTGGAATAGAAGGCCTGGAGCCCTTTTAAACCTTAGGGCAATGCTCATTTTAGATTCTTAAAAGAAAAGGCCACACAACAGCTTCAGTCAAGGAAAAAATAAAGCGCTACAACACAGAACTTGTTGTCATACCAGGTGGCATGGCTGGACAATTGCCAAGTGTTAGATGTTGCAATAAACAAACCTTTTAAAGACCATCTAAGACGACTATATAATAACTGGATGTTAGAAAGGAATCAGGAACTTACTCCTCAGGGAAGATAAAAAAAAAAAAAAACCTTCTGAAAAAATCCTAGCTCAGTGGGTTAAGGAAGCATGGAGTTAAATATCATGTGAAACAATAATGAGAGGATTCAAAAAGTGTTACATTTCAAACAGTCTACATGGGACTGAAGACAAAGTTGTTTGGATGAATGAGTCTGATAGAGATTCATCATATGAAGCTGATTAAAATGATTAATTGAATTTAATAATTAAATTGAATGTTTTTTCTGTGAGTGTAATGCATACACCGCCAATAGAGGGCACTGACCTGTTGGATAGATTCTAAATTTGTAATGATAATAAAAAAATGTTTGTTTTCTCCTCTTGTTTTGTGTATAAAAATTTAAATTTTGTTTGCTGGATATGTTAACTGTTCACGTTTAGTAGTACTCTCTCTTTAAAATCTAACTTCTGGTCCTGCCATATTTTAGTTGACCATGTAGTTCAAAACTTGTAACGGCGTTAAGCCATAATAGTATGAAGAATAAATCTTACAATGGACTAAACCTTGTGTATGTTTATATGAGAAGTTGCATTTCTTCGCAGACACGAAAATCTAACAGGTTATAGGTCCAGCGTATCATGAACTGTTTTCCGGTGCATATCATCATTCTAGTTATCCTGAATTGTGACATCGTTGTTCTTCCCACCACCCAAATATGAGTGCAACAGAAACGAAGTTCAGCATCCAGAAATTGGATAATACAAATTATCAAACTTGGAAATTTAAGATGAAGATGCTGTTCTATAAAGAAGACCAATGGGATGTAGTCACAAAAGAGAAACCAGAGACAAATGCTCTGCCAGACTGGGACAAAAAGGAACGCAGCGCCATCACTGACATTGGTCTCCATGTAGGCGATGATCAGCATGTTCACATTCAGAATTGTATCACTGCAAAAGGAATGTGGGATGAATTACAGAAAGTACATGAAAGATCGAATCTCACAAGTAAGCTGTTCTTATATCGAATGTTATATAAATTCCGATATACGCCTGGGCAATCGATGCAGGCCACATAAGCGCCATGTTGGAAACTGTTCAACAACTTCGAGGTGTAGGCGAAGAACTGAAAGACTGCAACACCACCGCCTTAATGTTATGTGCCTTACCAGAATCATACAGCCCCTTAATCACAGCCTTAGAAGCAAGACTAGAATCGGACTTAACACTCGAATATGTAAAAGGCAACTTACTCAATGAGTATAATAGAAGAAAAGAAAACTGCCAAGAAAAAGCTCCAGAATCAGTTCTAAAGATTAACTCACGAAAAGAAAAAGACCGGAATAAACAAGGAAATAGAAATTGTTTTTTCTGTGATAAACCAGGACACATTAAGAAAGATTGCCGAAAATGGAAAGCATCAAAAGCTAATTACGAAAATAAAACAAGAAACGCTACTGAAGCAGAAAAGGCTGAGTTAGCTGCCAACTCTGAACCAATCCTTTGTTTTAAAGCAAGTCTACCTACCAACTTGACAAATCCTTCTTCATTGAGTTGAATACAGATAAGAAAGAAAAGGTATATTTGGCAGATAATACCTATGTTGAATCTGAAGGCATTGGTGATGGCTATATAATTCATACTTCAGAAGGCCACCAACAATTAGTGCCTAATCTGGAGAATAATCTTTTATCAGTAAGGAAGCTTACCACCAAAGGAGTGTCTGTAATTTTCAAAGGAGAAAACTGTTTCATACAACTTGAAGGAAAAGTCATAGCAAAGGCAACTGCTGATGGAACAGCTCTTTAGGCTCATATGTGGTGAACGAGCAAATATAGCAAATGAACAAAGACATAAAGACTGTATACATAATATCAATTCAAAGGCCTACTAATTATGGCTATAAAACTCCATTAAACCCATTCCCGCTAATGATAAATCCAAAATCTAAAACTTACTATTCTTATAAAACATTATCGTAACAATTCAAACTAAATAATCCCAACAATTTCTACAATTGATACATTCAAATTCTTAAAGTCACAATAGACAGAAGTTACATACTTAAACATTAAATAAAAATGGCTCTAGACTAATCATATGATCTATCTTCACAAAATAAAAGTTCACTATCTAATTCCCTATATTTTAATACACAAAAGGAAAGAATGATAATAACTTTCTGTACTTATTAAAACTAATACAATAATTCAGGACTATAAGCAAAAGATGCAAATATCAAACTTAAATAATACAAAATTACCACGTGGTTTTCTCTTTCCAAAAGAGGATTAGGCCTAACCTCTAACTACATCGAAACAGGAACCCAGTCCGGGCGGAACACAAATGTTCCCGGGTTGAAGTCATCTGCCTCAGCATCGTCGTCGTCTTCTTGGGCTTCCATCTCGAATACGTCCTGTCTGCCTGGTCTCTGGATCAGGAATGCCTCCTTGAATGCCGCTGCCAACTTTTTATATGCACGGCAAGCGTCGGGCTGCCCTCTATCGGTAGCGTGGTTGAAACTCCCACTCTACTTCCGCCTTCCAAGCAGGTCACTTCTGGGCTTAGACACAGTGACGTCATCGCCAGCACGCTAGCTTCGTAGTGTGGGCGATGTTCTTACAAAGAAAAGGATTCAAATAAAATTACAGGTAGTCTAAACTCCTATATAATTTGATACACATACAGTCATTACAATCTTAAATTCTGATAGCTCAATACAACAAAGAATTTATATTAATAAAATCCAACACAGTTTGGTGTTGGACAATTAACAGGAGAAAATATCTGGAAAGGGGATTACTGTCCGGGTACAAAAAGGGCTTTCGCCGACCATGGAGTTTTTGTCCTAACAAAAGGCAAAACAAAGTGAAGATAATGGCGAACTATAACATTCGAATTTAGATGAATATTACTGTACTTTGACACCAGAAGGTGGCATGTAGTCCTTTTCTAAGGGAGGACTACTGTAACCCTTTACAAATAATGATAAATAAAACAAACAAAGTGACTATGTCACAAAATAAACAACTGCCTTGTTTGTAATTTGTGTAAATGTAATTCAATTGATTATAAGTTTTAAAGTGTTCCAAATTACGGAAAACCCTTTAACCAGAATACCCCAGGTCCCGAGGATTACAGATAAAAGATCTTGAACCTGTACTGAATTGGCAATTCTGAGAAAGCTACAGAAAATGAACCCCATCGTCATCGTCGTTTTTCTTAGGTCAGGCTAGGGATAGTTTGGTACATGTTATGTAGATAGCCAATTCAGTAAACCAAAATATAAAAGATGAAAAGAAGAGATCTTAGGAAATTAAGCATTACAAATGGCAGTATATTTGTGATGAAAGAAATGTGGGAAATGAATGCACATTAGAGCGAAAAATTTAGTATGCTGGCTACTTCGTTTTCTTCTGCTTCTGGTACATGCATTACCACAAAAAAAATCACGTATATTAACGAGAAAAGAACTGAGTACCACATGAATGCTCTTTGCAGCTTTAAAAAAGCGTAAGACATGAAAGATCAGAAAATAACAATCAGGTCTATCACAGTTTAGCAATAGTCTTGAACATCAAGCACAAAAACATTTAAACCATTGGTTTCAAATAGATCTGACATTATGTGGTATCAAAAACTAGTACATCTAAATGTAGAAACGGTCTTTTTAAATTAAAAACGCAATGATGAAGAAATTCTACTACAAAATCCAGAAGGACCAACATATTTGAGAAATCTATAATTAATACATTGACTGTACATTATCTCTTTTTCAAACAGTTTGATCTCAACAAAGGCATGAATATTGTCAAAACCTGTTAATTCAGTTAAGACAGAATCTAATTTCATCTGCGCCAGCGGTTCTCAACCTGTGGTCGTGACCCCATTTTGCCAGGGGTCGCCTAAGACCATCGGAAATAAGTTTTGTTTTGTTGTTTGTATTCTAATATGTAAAACATGAAAACATGTTATTGTACAAATTTTTTCCATTGGTAGAAATTACAGTCGGGGGTCGCCACATCATGGGGAATTGTATTAAAAGGGTCGCGGAACTATAAAGGTTGAGAACCGCTGATCTACGCGGTAGCGTGACAAACATCACATGCTTAAAAATAATGTCGTCAGTCAAATCCTTTAAGCCACTTTTAAAAGGTCCGAAATTAGTAACATTGCTTTTCAGTATGCTAATATGGATCGTGTATGCAAGACGAAACCACTTCCCATTTTTGTACTACGTGGAGAAATGAGAGAGAGAGAGAGAGAGAGAGAGAGAGAGAGAGAGAGAGAGAGAGAGAGAGAGAGAGAGAAACATGTCAAAGATTTTAATAAACGAAGTATAAAGAAAGGTAGGGTAAAAAGTTGTGATCCGATGAACAAGTCAAAGAAAAGTTGTGAAGAACACTGGAGGAACTTGCAGTAGAACTGAGACTCCAATCTTAAGCAATAATAGAAATATTATTTGCACTAATAGAGAACCCAGTATTTATACAAACACCTTAATAATAAATTAACATACATAATAACAGATGACCCAATAAGATGTAATTTCCTTGCATCAATCGCACAAAGAACCTTTGAACATAATCAAAAGAACCAATACTTAAAGCACATGTCATCACCTGAAAGAAAGAACCATAAGCGAATCAGTTTAGTATATCATGGGTGAGAAGTGAAAAAATTTGTAATATTGAAAGAGAGTAAATAACTGTAAGCAAAGCACAGGGAGTAGGCAACTGAAGTCATTTTATTGAAAATTTTAAGTATTAGGAGCCGTTGTGGAATTGAACACATTTTATATGAATACTATAAGAACTGTCGTTTGTAACCGTGTATAATCTCCAACTTTTGAAATATAAAGCCAGAAAGCATACGGAAAGTTTTGGAAGGTGGGTGGCAGGCAACTACATGTTCATGTTACCAAAAAACGAAATTTACATTAGTGATGTAGACTGGAAAAGATTAAAAGAAATAATTTATTATACACTACCTGGTTATACAGCAAGTCCTCAACTAACGACAGATCGACTTACAACAATCGGCACTTACAACATTTAATAATTCTTACCATGCTTCGATGTCATGACACTAACTTTGCAGTTACGACAAAAAAAATAGAATACAATTAGAAAAATAGAATTTTCTAACAGAAAATGATAGTTTATTAATAGTTTTCCCTTCAGATGTACATAAATCTAAATTTTTGGCAGCCATTTCAATTTCCATTGCACAAATCAACAACATTGAAAACCTGAAAAAGCATTTCACCCCTTAGTTTCGTGCCTCTTCATCCACGTGGATCTACAGAAATGAAGTACATTTGTTTAAAGGATGAAGCAGACCGGCCAACTCAACCGGATTCACCGGGTGTCCTCTGGATTTTGACAATCTCACCCGGTCACCCGGCGGATCGTAAAATTCTCCCGGCAAATAGTACTCTCGCAAAAGAACCCGTAAATTTTCCTTTCTTTCCCCATGATGCACCAGCAACTTCGTCAGCAATTTTTTTTGGAACACTACCTAGTCTTCTTGCAGTTAAATTTGCTTATCCAGAAAGAAGTACCATGCTACAAATGTAAACCTTCAAAAGAAGTAATATAAAAAGGCAAAAGAGCTACAAGATAGTACAATCAGCTCCACAAGGAGACAAATTAGGTAAACTTCAAATTTATATAAGCATAATTTCAAGATAATAGATATTTTATAATTTAACCAGTGTTGGTCTCTCATTATTTCATGTACGGTATATCTTACTCCCTTAATTATTTTGACTAGTGTATAATATGTCATTATACATGTGGCATCTAATGCTAAATTATGTCCAAAAGAAAAATTTAAGTGCACAATTTTTGCAACAATTAAATATATTATCGAGATGTATATTTTACCCTACTAAATTTACTATCACCAGAAAATTTCCTCCAGAAATAGTTGGCAGGTCTGATGAAGCCTACTGGAAAAAATACATGTGCTACAACAAAACCTGGTCGAAAGCAACGACAAATCATCACAATGACTACAAAGCTAGACATTATTAAGAGATCTGAAAAAGGAGATTCAATCGGCCGAATAGCCCAAGTCCTGGGATTGCCACACATGACCATTATAACAATTTTAAAGGACAAAACTAGGAGTAGACAACATGTAAAAGAAACGGTGCAATTGCAATCCTGTATAATAACAAAGAAATGCTCAGGCCTAACGGCCCAAATAGAGAATAACTTTTACTAATGAGGATAAGACGAAGCGTAATATGCCTTTGGCGATTATTATGGAGAAAGCTAAAAGCATATATGAACATCTTAAACAAGAAAGTGCTAACGTTAAAGTCGAACCATTCAAAGGCAGTAGAGGGTGGTTCAACCGATTCAAAGCAAGAAGAAACTTGCATAACATCACCATTCAAGGAGAAGCTGCTGGTGCCGATTCTACAGCAGCCAATACCTTTCCAGATCTGGTGCCAAAGCCTGGATGAAATGCGCAATATTCAAAGACTGATTTTTGAATTATTTCGTGCCAGTTGTCGAAACCTATTGTCAGGAGAAAATTGCTTAAGTTTGCTTTCAAAGATTTATTAATTTTGGACAATGCTCCAGGGCATCCCATGGAGACAGTTTGCATCCCAATGTGAAAGTGGTTTATTTGCCTTCGAACACAACTTCATTATTGCAACCAATCGATCAAGGGGTCATTGCTTCTTTTAAAGCATATTATTTAAGAAGAACTTACACAATGGCCATTAAAGCAATTGATACAGAAGTAGGCCCTACACTTAGTGAATTTTAGAAGAGATACAACATTCTTGATTCTGTGAACAATATTAAGGCATCTTGGGATGAAGTAACCCCATCTAATATGAATGGAGATTGGAGACAGCAGTGTCCTGATTTAATTTTCGACAGTGTAGAACAAAAAGTTGTGGAAATGGGAGAAACGCTTACCAGGTAATTTGGATATTTCTGCTGATGATAAGAATGAACTTTTCAACTCTTATCATGAAGAGCTGTCTGTGGAAGGTCTCGTACAATTGGAGAAAGAATGTGCTTCTGACGACGAAACATTTTGTCTATAGGAAACTCAAGTCAAAGTGTTAACAAGAAAACTACTTTCAGATGCATTTGCTCATTTGGATGCTGCAATGGCTATTTTTCAACAGAATGACCCAGACTTCTGTAAATAGAGGCATATTTAATATGTATCAGTGTTACAAAGAATTGTATGCTGTAAAAGCAAATTCATCTGTGCAAATTCAAATAAAAGATTCATTGTTTTGTATGTCAATTCAATTTCTTTATTGTTTATTTTAATAATACAGCATCCACATTCATACAAATAAACATTGGATGAATGCCGACAGTCATTTTTTAAGCACCCATGTATTCCTATGGGAAATGATGTTTCGACTTAAGACACACTTTGGTGGAACCAATTGTGTCGTAAGTCCGAGAACTTGCTGTATTGAAAGAGAATAAGAGACTCGAAGTTGACTTATTTGGAAGCCATAACAAATAGGCTTCCTTCTTTGCCTTGACAGCTTTTGGACTTCACCGTTCCACCGCCCTGCGCCACACTCAGCACAATGCAGCTGAAGTAATCACAGCAGTTTTAAACTGCCACTCTTCAACAGAACCACGATCACTGGGTAGTTCTTTGAAACTTGAAGATATGTTATCTGCAAAAGTCTTCCTCAAAGCTCTATCCTCCAATACCTCCCATTTGGTGAGCCAAGTTTGTGTGAACCTAGTATTTCGCTTGGTTGGCATGGATTCAGAGAACCGCAAACTGCAGACAAAAAGGTGGTGATCAGTTGATAGTTCTGCCCCTCTTCTCACACGAGTATCCAACACTGATCGGAATAAGTCGGCTGATACGATTACAAAATCAATTGGTAACTTCTGGTCCATTGCATCCCTGTACCAGGTATACTTATGAACATCCCTGTGCTGGAAGAAGGTGTTTGTGATGGAAGTCCATTGTTGAAACAGAGATCCAACAAGCACCTCCCATTAGCATTTAAATCGGGGTCACCATTCCTCCCAATCACGTCTTTCCACATTTGGTCATCAGCCCCTATGTGTGCATTGAAGTCGCCCATCAGGATGACAAAATCTGCATTCCCTCTCCTGCTAAGAGCAGCATCAACTTCATCTAGAACGAGTGGATACTCTGCGGCTGCAATCGGAGCATATGCAACGAATAGAGAGAGAGAGACAGTTTCCCTATCTGAAGCCTCAGGATACACAGTCTTCCACCTAAGGGGGTCCAATCTGCAACATGACCTGCCAGCCGGAGACTTATGAGTATCCCCACTCCTGCCTGGGCAATCATATCAGGGTCGACACCCGAGTAGAAGAGCTTCCACCCTCCTTACTCGCAATTTACGTGTCAAATGGGCATTTTTGCTATAAAGTGATTCATGATTTTTTGATCAGTCAAAATTGATTCATTAAATTTTGAATATCACCAGCCTAGCCTTCATATCACATTTTAACCTCACTTCATTATGTCATATGCTGTCTTATTTAAATTTCTAGTTTTTAACTATAAAGATTGTGGATGCATGTAAAAATATGAAAATCAAAACGGATAGATTTTAACTCTGACTCTCATCTTGTGAAATTCGGCTGCTTTCAGGCTAAGGAGTCGATTGACTTGTAGATTTTTGGTCTTAGAGCAAACCTTGAATATAATGCATACATGTATGAAATATATGCTGCTTACTTATATTTTTTTGGAAATAATGAATAAGAATGAAATAAAAACTCCTAGGTATTTTTTTTTTTTGAAGGATTTATCAACTTTTTTCTTACAGTTTTTATGTGTACTGTTTTTTGCAGACTTTCAGTCTTGGAAAGAAAGTGAAGGAAAAAAAACATTTTCAAGTTCGTTTTAAGAGCAGGTGCCAAGTGATTTGCAGAAGACAAAATCAGAAAATACTTTTTTGTCACAGTTCAAGAAATTATGTCCAGAAGGAAAAGGGCTGAGACAGTTAAAATCTCAGGGAAGTTGCAAAATTGGAAAGTACTATTTGTCATCAATGGAAGTTACAGAAAACAAGGACAAAATTAATGTCATTTACCAAAGTATTCACTATGCACACACTTATGGCAAATGAAAAAGCTGAAATTGCAAGTATGTGTTTCCTGTGCATCATTTATCTTTGAGTGATTGCATACTTTATTTTGCAGTTAATGGCTTTTAAAAATTTAATATTTTTTCAGGCAAAAAATCTGCAGATGTTTCAATTCAATCCGTTCTGGATCAAATAAGGGACAGCATCAATGGATCAGATCTCAGTAGAATTCATCTAACCCATAAAGGTGATATACATAATATTATATAATCGTTCAATCTATCATATATGGAGAAAAATCATGAAAATGATATGTTAAGTGTTGAACTCTGGGTATCCAAAGGAAGAGTTGTTAAAGCATTTAAACAACAAGGCAAGGCTGATGAAAACTGGGATTTTTTATCATAAGACTTTTTCCTTGTTTTAATGACAGATTTTTAAAATCAGATTCTACAAAAATCTGGATGCAGTAAGATTTGCATTGATTCTACCCATGACTTAAATGCTATAATTTCCAACTTACAACTTTAAATAGGATCAGTAAATCAATTTGGAAAAGGTTTTCCAAGTGCCTTCTGTATCAGCAATCTGTAGATACATATACTATGGTGAGATTTTTCAGTGCTGTAAAAGATGCTGCAGATGAAATTTCTACTGACTGTTTTATGTCAGCTGATGCCCAATGTTATTTTAATGCTTGGGAGGAAACGATGATTAGACCAAAATTGCTATGTGCATGGCATGTAGACCGAAAATGGCACCAAAATATCTTGTTCCAAGTAAAGAACTTAAAGCATTTGTTTACAAAACTTTACGTACTTTGTTGCAAACTCAAGAAGAAGAAAAGTTTCAACAGCTGTTGTAGTGTTTTCTGAATGAAGGGGGGGGGGGGGGGGAATTTAAAAAGAAAAATATTTTGTGGATATTTTAAGAAATATTACGTTACAAGAAATAAAGAGTGGGCATATTGCTATAGAAAGCAATCAGGGATAAATACTAACATGTACCTTGAAGCTGTGCATAAAACTATAAAATACCATTACTTTGAGAGAAAACAGAATAGGCGTGTGGATAAACTAATTTCTGTATTGCTCAAATTCACACGAGATAAACTATTTGAGATAAACAGTATTTGTAAGAGAAAACCTTCAACAAAGATCGACATTATTCATAAAAGCCACTGCAAAGGAATTGCTATTAGCCAAGCTGATATTGTAAAAATTTCAGAAAATGAATCGAACGTTAAATCTCAGACATCATTAGATGAAACATATACAGTTCAAAAAATTGGTCCCTCTGTTGGCTGCAAGGCTTGCAGCTTAATTTGTAAACCATGCTGTTTGTGTATTCATACCTATACATGCAATTGTATTTATCACATCATTTGTTAAAATATTTGCAACCACCTTCACTCAGTTGCTCATGTTTTTGATGTTGATAATCAGGATAACAAAATACATGAATATACAGAGGTTCAGGATGTCACGAAGAATGTAAATAATCTATCTAAGACCTTATGTAGTATCGAAAACATTTTCCCATCATTGCAAGACAGTACTAGCAATGAATGTAGAACCAACACTGTTAAAATATTAGAAAGCCTCATAGGATATGTGCAAGATGATTCTGTGAATATTTAGTGTGTTATTGAAATTCAGAAACCTTTAGGAAATTGCTTGAAAAGGTACGACAATCAAAAGGGGGCAATACTTGTAATAAGCAATATTCATCAACTAAGAACAGTGTCAGGCAAAGGCATGATGATAGCTACAATAGAACTAAAAAGAAATAGAGCAGTACAAGAAGTGATAATATACAGGGTGTAAATTTTAAGTTGACAAAGCAGAATAACTCGAAAAATAAGCTTCACACGAAAAAATGCGTAGAATCCAAAGTTGATTATTTTCGAGGGGGCATCTGCTGGTGCTAAAATTAGCCCACCCCCCCCCGGCCCCTGGGGGTGGGGCGGGGGGCAACTTTAAAATTTCAAATGGGAACCCCTATTTTTTATTGCAGATTCAGGTCCTACATAAAAAACTACGTACATTTTGTCTGAAACATTTTTTTTATTTTTGGTAGATGGCGCTGTAATTCAAGAAAATCCATTTTCTCATTTTTGCGTGGAAATAACTAATTTATTATTCATTTCGATTCCTACATTGTTTTAACTACAATGTAATTTGAAGACATTTCGTCAACAAACAAATAACGTAAACATTGGCATTTTTTTCAGAATGTTTACATTTTAAATTCTGATCTTTAGAAGAAAAGATTGTAATTTTTCAACTGTTTTTGTGAGTGTACAACGCCGTATTGCTTTTGAATTTACATTATGAATTATCTTTCTGTGGAAGAAAAAATTGAGATGGTGTACATTTATGGAGAAAGTGGGAGAAATTTTGATAATGCAGTCGCGCTTTATGCTCAGCGTTTTCCTGGCCAAACGCGATCACGGTCTTCTTTTGTTCGAGTTATTAAACAATTTACTGCGGAAGGTAGTGTGAACCAGAAAAAAAGAACCCGTGCAGCTACTGTTTGTGGAGAAAACAATCAAGTGTCAGTCCTAGCTGCTGTGGCTCATAATCCACATGCGAGCACAAGAGAAATATCAAGGCAATCAGGAATTTCACATATGAGTGTTTGGAAAATGCTGAAGCTCCACAAATTTCATCCATATCATGTATCTATGCATCAGGAACTACATGGCAATGACCACCAAAACCGTCTAACGTTTTGTCACTGGGCACTTCAGCAGATGCAAACAAACCAACATTTTTTTGCACGAGTTCTTTTCTCCGATGAGTCAACATTCACAAACCACGGGGAAGTTAATCGACATAACATGCATTACTGGAGTGAACAGAACCCACACTGGATTCGAGAAGTCAACCATCAGCGACCTTGGTCAATTAATGTTTGGTGTGGGATAATTGGCGATAAACTTATCGGTCCATATTTTATAGACGGTAATTTGAATGGCAACAAATATCGTAACCTACTTGAAAATGAACTACCAGATCTACTTGAAGACCTGAGTATTGAACTTCGACAACACATGTGGTTTCAACATGATGGTTGTCCAGCGCATTATTCATTAGTAGCGCGCGAAGTACTACATCGACTTTACCATGGTCGCTGGATCGGCAGGGAAGGTCCTGTGAATTGGCCAGCCAGATCGCCTGACCTTACATCGCCAGATTTTTTCTTATGGGGTTACCTCAAAGATATCGTTTATAAGGAAACGCCAACCACTCGCGAAAACATGATTCAAAGAATAAGAGATGCTTGCGCTGCAATTACACCAGACATGTTATCAAGATGTGTTCAGGAATTTACAAAACGAGTCAATAAATGCATCGAAGTTGGAGGTCATCAATTTGAACATTTAATTTCATAAAACGGCGAGATGCAAGGGATTTAAGGACAACAAGCAGGCCGAAAGTGAGAGGCGAGGGGACTCACTGGAAATACAAGCACCCCGAAATTCATTTACTTGCAAGTATTTGCAAATAAGAAAAAATAAAACGAAAACAATCGGTCCTTTTAAGGACCACCAAATCTTAAACGGGAATAACTTCATCTTTACACAGTCTTTTACTTTTTTACTCTGTTAGTTAATGAGTTCACTCGTTAGTACGTAGGATGTTCGGTTAGTTAGTTAGCTAATCAGTTGATTTGTTTGATAATTATAAAGTTGTGTGGCCTCATGACCACGAAACAAAACAAAATTATCCTAATCCGCGGCAAAAAATAATAAAATAATAACTTTGCGGCAAAATTTACGAAGTAAATAAGTATTTTTTATTTCTCCGTAACCATTTCCACGCAAAAATGAGAAAATGGATTTTCTTGAATTACAGCGCCATCTACCAAAAATAAAAAAAATGTTTCAGACAAAATGTACGTAGTTTTTTATGTAGGACCTGAATCTGCAATAAAAAATAGGGGTTCCCATTTGAAATTTTAAAGTTGCCCCCCGCCCCACCCCCAGGGGCCGGGGGGGGGTGGGCTAATTTTAGCACCAGCAGATGCCCCCTCGAAAATAATCAACTTTGGATTCTACGCATTTTTTCGTGTGAAGCTTATTTTTCGAGTTATTCTGCTTTGTCAACTTAAAATTTACACCCTGTATTGTGTAAACCAACTCCAGCTGAGATGAAGCTCATTGTTGAATGCATTACAAACCCATCAGAAAATGTCTATTGGTTCGTCAGGATTTCATCATGTATATTAATATTAGCTAATACATTAATTGGTTCAAATATTGTGTTAAATTAATTTTACAAGAACTGTGAAGACACAGGTTAACAAGTCTTTAATCGTTACTAAAATTCTTTCAGTAAATGGTGGAGGCCACATTCAACATGTAACTAATTTTAGTAATGATTAAAGACTTGTTAACCTGTGTCTTCGTGTCTAATTTCCTATACGAATATTGCATAGAGCACCATTCCATGCTGGTGGTGACCTTTTGAACTAATTTTTTTTTTGGTGGGTATGAACTACCCATGCCCTCTTGTATAATATTACCAAGTATTATAGCTTTTAGTCGAGTAGTTTTTTTTAATGGCCATGTCAAAATGGAACTTTAATTATAAAGACCCTGTATTTCTACATTTAGGGCAGAACGCTATCCTGATTCAAGATGGATTCACTTAGTTTCCTGTTTCCTGTGGAACCAGTGTTATTTCTCCAACCAATCAGAAGATGAATAAGGTTCAGGGGCCAGCCACTCATTAGAAAACCATTAAAGGGTTGCACATACCACCTCCTCCACTCATTATTTGGGGAGATATTTTACTCCCGACTGCAGAAGAAGTAAGGAAAATGGAGGAACATCAAAAGCAAAAGCAACAATACTTCTTCAGAATTACAGTTGATGACTACAAAAAATAATAATAAAATATCAAGTTCTTAATAATAGAAATTATTTTTAGGAAAATATCAAATGTTGTTAAAGAAGAAGATGATGGAAAGAAATTTAATCAGAAGTCAATATTTTTTGGTAGGGAGGGGGAAGCAATTGAACAAGTTTGCCAATTTGCTCTTCAATTTATATATCGACTGAGCCTTTCGGTCAATTGATAAATTGCATCCGTAAAAAATCTATAATATCTACAATAATGATATTTCATCAATGGTGAGTCACGATAATCAAACATTAGAATACGACACCTTTCTTCATCGTGCACGAAACTTTCTGCCATTTTAAACATTCTGTAACGACAGCTCTGAATTGTCATTATTTTACGATGCTAATTAACGACTTTTTGTTTGCAACAGGTTTTGTGAATAGCAATTAACACTGTTAGATGCCGAAACACCGAAATGTTGTCGTTAAATCGCTAACAACCCTTTCGTGAATCTGGGCCTAAGACAGATGGAACAATAACATGAGGCCTGACTGCAGGTTACGAGAGAAAGAGCTACTACAACCAGGCTGTGTATAAAGAAGATGCTGGGCAATACGATTGAAGCGACTATCCTAAGAGGGAAGCGAAAGGGTGAAACAGTTTTCATCCCACAGATATCACTCATTTCAACAGATCACCTTTTTAACTTAAGAGATTGCAATTTCCAAAGGGACTTGCATTCTCGATTACGATTAGCAAGTGTCAGGGGCAGTCTATTCAGTACTGCGGAGCGGATTTGAGGTCTCCACGTTTCTCCCATGGACAACTTCATGTTTAAATTCCCAGGCAACGTCGGGTAATCAGCTGTAAATAAATAAAAGCATAAAACAAAAATATAAAACAATAAAAAATTATTAATAATAAATAAGAGAAAAAAAACAAAAAGTAAATAAATAAGTAAATAAATAAATAAATAAATAAATAAATAAATAAATAAATAAATAAATAAATAAAATAAATTATAAATGTATTTAAAATCTTATAATTTAAATCTTAAAGCACATTTTGACAGCCACATACATGTACCATTAAAACGAACCTCTTTCATAGTTGCTTACTACTAAAACAACGTTTTTAACAGTCAAATAGCACTAAAACAAAGCAGCAAACAAAAGATTACCAATGACCCCAGGGTTCATTTTAGGCAGGGTTTGCTCTTTTGATGAAAAATTTCCACCCCGCTGCCCTTTGATCTGATCACGTGCCCTGATACCCGAAAATGTGCCCACAAAGAAAAATCTAAAATTCTTGCAAAGGGTTAAGAAACTTCAAAAAGAATAATGCAATTTTAATAGAAAAAAATCTTTTTTTGAAAACATATGCCCTTTTTTGAAAACGTCGTGCCCTTTTTAGCCCTAAGCACCCTGCACCCCCGTTCAAGTACTATCACTTAACCACTTACGTACCATGGTTTGAGAACCGCGGTCTTATAGAGCTGGAAATTCTTGAATAACTGGAAAAGTTTTGAATCTCTTAATGGTTCTAAATCATTGTTCCATAATAAATTTTGATCTCATTTTTAGATTGCCAAGTTTCTTTGGCATAGAATAGTTATTTTATCGACTTTACTTCATAACAAACTCTTCTTTATGAAAATGGTCTCCAGTAATCCCAAGCGTATTTGGCCACAGTGGATTTACCAAGTTAAACATTTCTTGTGTGACAGATGTTCTTTTAATCTCTTTTCCACAGGACATTTAGATTGATCCGTCAAGCATCTTAATTTATAAATGCCAGATAAAAAAGTTTGTTTCACGTTGTCCTTCGGATACTTAACAATAATTTTAGAGAACTGGGATGCTTGGAAGCTAAATCAAGCATGTAATCTTTAATAATGTTTCTTAAGGCTTTGATTAACTTCTGATTGTTCAAAATGGAAATAAATTTCTTTTCTTCTGCAATACAATGAAATTTCGTTGAATTTTGAATATGCCGCTTGAATATCCTTTTCCTTACTAAGTCATCTATCATTTCCAGGCTATATTTCTTTTTGGAAATGACAGATGGTCTGAATTTCTTTGTCTAAATTTTCTTCATTCATCGGAAGGCACAGTCTATAAAGAACGTGAAAGCTGCAATCCTTCGACTTCATGGATAACTGGAATCAATATGAACATAATTATCATTATTTATTGGTTTTCGATAAATTTCATAATTTAGGATTCTTTCAACTCTGTTTATCTTCAGGTCAAGAAACTGTAGGCTCCTACCTTCTTCCACTTCACAAATAACTGATGGATAATGACTATTTAGGAATTAGGGAAAAAAGTCATCAAGCTTACATTTTGATGTATCAAAAATGGTAAAAACATCGTCACGTAACAAAAATGTATATAAGAGAAGTATTCACCAGAATTCTTTAATTTGTTCTCAACTTTTCTTAAGAAAACCTCTGCTAGGATAGGATTAGGGCATCTCCCCATTGGAGTATCAGAGGTCATCTTGTAGAAATCAGCATTGAATTGAAAAAAAGTTATTATTATTAATAATTAATCTGGTTAAGATTAAGGTTTCATCAATAACCTTTTCATCGAGGTCATTATGTCAGAGCATTTATTCCAAAAATTTAAAGGTGGTGAGAATGGGTACACTGGAAAATAAACAATATAAAAAAAGTTACACTATTAATGCAAATGATTGGATCAGGTAGCATCGTTGATTGTTCATCATCTGCTTGGGCTCATTGTAGAGAACATTTCTTCATGTATTTTTCATTCATCAAGAAATTGGGCGCAATTTTGCTATAAGCCGAATGGCAATTTGTACATCATTTTACATCACTGTGGCAGTTAGTGTGTCTATGTTGTGGTCTTAAATCTTTAGATCAAAGTTCTAGCTGTTGACAATACTTTGAGAGATGGCCAAATTGATGAAATAAACAAATTAAGTAAATTTAGCAGTGTGTAAAATGTGGATAGAAGTTTCGAAAGCATTGCGGTTGTACAAGATTTTGTCAGGAGGAGTAATCGTGTTTAAGAAGATAAACATCCCTGAAATTTGGAAACAATCTTTTGTACAAATTGTACACGTTGTTCTATGTTGCAGTAAACAGAGAACTGATCGATATGAGTGTCGATGGGAATTCATGTGTTTTCACAGGATAATGTGGCCACATATCTAGATACAGTAAAACTTACTGTGTATTTCCCAATTTTGTTGAAATTTAGAAAATTTTTTGCTTGTGCAGAAGAGTGGAATTTTATGAAATAGTTTCCGGATCGTACCCTTGTGTATTCTGTGTGCAGAGGTCCTACGGTTCGTACTAGATTCAGTACATTTTGGCCAACGTCAGTGATACGCTAGTAATTGTTAGCACAAAACGCAAAAGTGTACTACTAGACAGTCCGATATTTGGGTTTTATTTTCAAAATCTTGGGTCTTGAGTCTTATTGGTGAAAAATAAATTTAGTAACGATTTAAATTAAATCAGGGATGGAATCAGAACAAGACGAGAAGACCAATGGATGACCAGAGTCTTATTGCTGAAATCATATCATTGTTCTTTACTGGATACAGTTCTAATACAGCAGCCAATCTGGTTTTCAGATTTGGCCCTGGCCTCCCATTGGTGCTTTATACACAATTGAGTATATACGAGGGGAATTCAATTAGTAATGCAACACATTTTTTTCTGAAAAAGGGGGTTGTTTTATTCAGCATTCAAATACACCATGTTATTCCCCAATCTTTTAGCTACACAACACTATTTTTCAACGTAATCTCCATTCAATGCTACGGCTTTACGCCACCTTGAAGTGAGGGCCTGTACACCTGCACGGTACCATTCCACTGGTTGATGTCGGAGCCAACGTCGTGCTGCATCAATAACTGTTTCATCATCCGCGTTCCACGGATTGCGTTCTTCATTGGGCCAAACAAATGAAAATCTGTCGATCTGCTTGAATGAGAGTGTTCGCATGTTCCGACATTGCAGGAGTCAGAGCTGTGCACGGCCAGCCAGCTCGCGGGAGATCAGACAGTTTTGCTTGACCTTGCGACGATAATGACACATGCTTTGCCCAACAACTCATCGTGCTTTTGTCCACTGCCAGATCACTGTAGACATTCTGCAAGTGCCTATGAATATCTGAGATGCCCTGGTTTTCCGCCAAAAGAAACTCAATCACTGCCCATTGTTTGGAACGCGCCTCCATTGTAGATGCCACTTTAACAGCTCACTATAGCGCTGTCACATATCGGACGTCAATGAAACTTTACGAGACGAAGCGGAAATGTTTGAAAATGTTCCATAAGAAATGTCCAGTTTTTTCAACCAAAATTGGCTGAGAAAAAAAATGTGTTGCATTACTTATTGAACTCCCCTCGTATAAGCAGCTAAATAAGGTGCAGCAGCACGCAGTCGACTGTTGTAAATATTTTTGGGGAAAAATTTTTTTTCCGAAAAAGTGGCGTTCCTTGTTTTGAAGGCTTCACAATTGTAAGTAGACTTCACAGTTTTTAAGTTTATCTTATCTCTCAATTAACTTTGCTTTTCATTTCAATAGCTTAAAAGCTAGCACATAATCATTTTTTTTTTCTCATTTTATGATGCAAATTATTTATAAACATCTGGTTTAATAAGCCGGAGAATGTTTTTATCACTAAAATCAGTGTTACAAAATTATGTTGCCAGGGACAAATTAGAAAATGTTAATTTTTCTTTTGATATAAAGGATCCAAGAAATTTTCTACCTCTTGAAAAGATTCATTTCGGGGCAGAGTTTGAGAAAGTATGCACTAGAGATGCTTGAAAACAAAATTCTTGAAAACAGCATTCTGCAGATTGTGAAGAAAAGATGCTTACAATTCTATATTGAATTAGCTTTTCAAATGCAAACTTGTTTTAAAGCATCCGATTTAGAAAAAAATTGAGCTTCTGAAGTTATGTGATCCAAAAATTGCCATTAGCAGTGAAGAGCCTAGCATTTTACCACTTGCTTCCAAATTCACAAATGTTCTAGTGGACGATTAGTTGGAGAAACTAAACACGGAATGGAGACTGCTGCCAACCTACAAGGACTGCTTTGAAAATCACAGAGGATACTACTGCGTTTTAGTCGAAGGTATCAACGGTTAAGGAAGGAAATAGTGTATTTGAGGTACTATCTATGTCTATGTGCACACTTCAAGCATTGCCTCATTCGTATGCCTGTGTGGAACGAATTTTTTCACAGTTATTAAGGATCAAAAATAAGTTCAGATCTTCAAAGACAGTACATTGAACGGATTACTTTAATCACGAAATAGATCATATCCAAAGTTTGCTCCAAATTCAGCTATGCTGATAAAAAAAAATGGAGAAATTGACTGTCTTAAAGTATCACTTTCTTGTTTCGTTTAATATATCGTTTTATTTTGATTTAATTCAATGGATATTCATTTTAGTATTTTTTGCGAGTGTAGGTGTGGGACCCCTGCTCGTGTGGTGCCTGTGGTAGACCAATGCATTTGTCGGAACGTTGTCGGAGGAACAATCTTCATCTATAGAGATAACATATTGCCACAGTTAAGCAGCCCCTTCCAGTTGAACAGTTTGTGTCGAGTTTCTTGTAACATTTTGTCAATTTCCTTGTCAGGAGAGCGATAGGGCGATCATCATCCTTCTGATTCTTCTTCTTCGTCTCTTGCGGGAGCAGACGGCTGATTCGAACAGTGGACATTGTTTATCCGGAATAAAAAGTACACCATGCTTTATTGTTGGACTTTTCGTTGTTTTTTTATTGGTTTTCTTTCTTTCTACAGTTGGTCTTTCCTCACAAGTTTCATTATTGCTAGCTTATAAAACGAAATTTAAAGTTTCCCGCTTAGTCACTAGAACCACCTTCTTCTTATGTGAATTATAAAAGGTGAAAGCGTCAAAATTGATTATTACATATTTTTCTTTTTTTAAATAATAAACAGGTCAGATAAACACCTTTTAAATAAATAATCATCATAAACAAATACTTAAAGATTATTAGGCGTTATTAAGCACTGTGATTTTGTAGTATAGATTTTAATATAGCCTACGGAATTTTACTTAAAAAACACTGATTCGCATCCCGTTTTAGAGACAACGCATAATTGTTGTTGTCAAGCTTTAATTCCCTTTAAAAGTGACTGGAAAACTTTAGTCTGAAATGTTATTCGATAATCAAGTTCTTTTACTTTACTCGATTTAAGACCTATTTACATGCCTATATTTAACGAATCGTTATTAGAGTGCATTGTAATAGAACACCATTAAAAATATTATTAGCTTTGTAATTAATTATTGAAGTGTCAATGTACGCTCTACCTAATGTACATATCAGCGCAGTTTCGCCGAAATTTTAACATTTTCGGATCATAGTTATCTAGTCAGCATTAGAATTATATTATTAATATTTAATTATGACTTTGCATTACACAACAGAAGATTCGCGATCAGAACCTCAAAATTATAGACAAAAGTATCGAAATCTGAAAAAGAAATTGAAGTTTCTTATTTATGTAAGTGGTACCTCCTGTTCCTTTATTTTGTTTAGAAGAATATTCGGTACATGTGTATTCTAAGCAGTATACATTTTAGTTGTAAATAATATAGTAATCGTACATTTGTAGTAATTATTTCTAAAATTAAAAGTAGCGTTATTAAAAAAATATTATTTTTTTGTTTTATTAAAACCAAACGAAGCTAGATGCATATTCACTCATCTATCGTTTTTAAAATCCTATCGAAAGTTGATGAAATTATTATAAAAAAAAAAATGACATTTTCTTTTTCAGGAAAACGAGTGTTTTCAAGAGGAATTAAGAAAAGCACAGCGCAAATTACTTAAAGTCAGTCGTGATAAAAGGTGAAATATACTTTTTAATATTATTTTTAAGGATAATTGTTGACTTTAGCTATTAAAATTTTTCATTAAGTTTTCATTAAAATAAAAGCAGTTAGAACGACATGCCAATTGTTCTAACCTGACCATGTATACGTTTGTGGTTTATTAAAGTTTTTCTGAACAAGAGGTGTGTTGTTCTTCTGCTTTCCTCCAAGCCAATTTTCCAGTATGTCTTGAATAATACTAAAAGGATTTCCTTATAAATTATGAAATTTCCTAATGAATATTTTAAACAAAGAAATTGCTTCACTTTTAATTTTTTAATTCGGGTTATTTCTAATTGAAAGTGACTCAAACCCCAGATCATTTGAGCATGCAACTGTTTTCAATTTCACTTTGCCTTATGGAACGTGCACGTTGCCATAGCCTATAAAAAATGGCCTTACAGATACAATATATGATTTGACATGAAGGGTGTGTCTAAGAAGTCCGACCAAATTCCACCAGATGTTGCAGACTGTCAGCCTTGGTCTAATATGTAGGGTTGTGTACGAATGACTTCTGGAATCAGGAGAGTCGATTTCTTCAAATCGCGGCACTGGATTCGAATTGCATGCAAGGAACCAGTTCCACGAATGTCATTCTCATCCACGTGGCGACGTTATCTGTAGCTATTCATGGTGTAAATGTAAATGTTCTTAGAAAGTTTGGAGTGTAAGTAGCGATTCTAGCGTTCGTTTAAAATAGAAATATTAAAATTTCACAAACTTGCCACACCCTTGATCATTAAACAAACTTTATTTGAAATGACCAAAAAAATTCTGAGAAACAATTTTTAAATGTGGAAACTGAAAGAACTATCCATTTCAAAGTACATTACAAGAATCCTGTTATTTTTTTACTAGATTCGTCATTCTTTGCATAGCTAACCTCGAACGTATTTCCTTCTATCTGTGGCATCACATAATCAATTATGCCATAAAAAGTTTTGTTATTTCGATGTGCTGCGATTAACATTTTCCATAAAATCATGAACGCTTACTAATATATTTAATTGAAAATGCATAAGAATTGCATAAAAATGATAAGGTCTTATATAGGAACAAATACTTCAATGAATTGATAACAGATGGTGCCACGGGAAAGAAAGGAACCGGTTCCAGAACCGGGTTACTCGATTCTCAGGGAATCAGTCTTACCCGAATCCTTCGCTAGCACGTCCCTGCTAATATGGCCTAGGCTGATAGTCATTGTATTATGGGACAACGCAATCGTGTGAAGTGAATCTATTACCATCGACAAACTAAGGAAAAATTAATTTAATGACATTCAGACCAAAAATTGAAATTACCTCACAAAATGAAAATACAAGGAGATATCAGAAATTAACATTTTTTTTTTTTCAAAAAAAATTATAAAACATAGAGATAAACAACTAAGTGCAGCTGACGATTTAGGCATTTATACCAATGCTGCACTAGTTTCAGAATAACCCATACATAGAACTCTGTCGGGATAGCAATCAGAAAGAGAAAACTCTGTTCGACTTCTTCATAACACACGTTCATATATGGCCTACAGTCTAGACTTAACACCCTCGGACTACCACTGCTTTGATCCTATGGAGAGATTTCTGGGTGGTAAGAGGTTTGAGACTGGCGAGGAACACAAATGTGCCATGCGCCATTGACTATAATCACAGCCGACAGAGTTCTATGAGCAGGGTATTCTGAAACTGGTGCAGCATTGGGATAAATGCCTAAATCGTCAAGGTGCCTATGTGGAAAAGACTTGTAGTTTCAGCTGCACTTAGTTGTTTACCCGTATGTTTTGTAATTTCTTTGAAAAACATAAATGGCTTTACTTTCTGATATCTCCTCATAGTTTTTTAAAATAAGGCCACTCAGCCAAATTATTAAAGTGAAATATTCAGAAATATCTGTAGGCTGGGATTGTGGGTGATGGAATTTTATGAATCTCAAATTTCACAGGTTTCAATTTTACCCTACATTTTCAACCTGAATAATATTTAAACACGTGTTACTAACAGTTTTTATTTAACCTAAAGATTAATATCATGAGCCACGTGAGTATCATTAAAGAAACTCACACTAAACAATGATTGCTAGATAAGGAAGTTTTTGTGTTGATTTTAGTTTCATCGAATGTGCACATGGTGGCACCTCGGACAAAAATCAGAGTTTTGGGACATCACAATCGTTTCCGATCTGTACTTAATTTGACGACTTGGGCAAATTTGGGACTGAATTGTCTGGAATGTTGGCAATCTGTCTGACTTCTTAGACATGCCCTTAATATAGGGTGATCCAAAAGTCATTTCACCCAAAGATGTAGAGCCATTAAACATATCGACATAAAATTTGAGTGAATTGTCTTAATCATTGTGATACAGATTGAGCCTATAGTAAATGTTCAAAGTGGCCCCTATTCTCCTGCTTGCACAAACGAATGCGACTGCACATATTCTTGGAAATTTGTTGCACCACTGCTAATGCAGAACGTTACTGCAACACAGAACAAATTTGTAGAGCAGTTAGATGATGTTGATTGCAGACATGGTTATCAATAGGATGGCGCTACAGTTCACACAGCCCAAATCTCAATGGAACGATTGAAATCCGTGCCATTCTGGAAGAGATATGGTATATCTTTGCGTGAATTGACTTTTGGATCACCCTGTATAACCCATATGCTGAATTTTAAATAATGTCTGGAACATTGTGCATGACAACCACCCATATCCTTTCCACCATCAGCAGGTACAAACACTGAAGATTACTGATCTGCTCATCGCATGGTGGTTCGTCAGTGTCTTTGCAGCAAACACCTGTCGCCGTCCCGGTGGCTGAGAGGGCTCGTGCATAGGATTTCCAGTTCTCAAATCCATTGGGTTGTGGGCTTGGATGTTTGTTTGTGTTTGTCCCCGGAAGGTGTAAAAGAAAATAATCATGTTGAATGCTCAGACTGTGTACAGTTATTAATCACAGGCGCATCACAATGACCAAGCTGTTGATGCGCCCATAAAACCTAACAAAGCAAGTAAAACAAACTGCTTTCCAGCTCGATTTCCCTTCAATTAAGCTGTTAATTAATGACCAGTCTTTCACTCATGAAGTTATGTTTAACGTTCACAATTCACCTTGCTGCTCACATGCTAGCTCACATCTGCCATTCATCCATGGATTGCATTTTGTGTCAACGTTTGGGCAGACATTATGGGTGATAACATGATTTGGCCATACCTACTGGACATGGTGTTGTTCTTGGAGGATATACCAACTCAAAAATTATCTTCACTTTTCGTTATACAAATTATTTACACAAAGGTAGGGGTTCTGTGGTATTCCATGACCAGTGTTCAAAACACACACGCTACCTCATTGATGTTAATTTGACTATTTGCCAGAACCATCTCTCAAGCTTGCTGAATCTTGTCATCCATGATGGAGGCTAACGAGCGCCCTGCTCCCTCTTCATGCATCACACTCTTCCAACAACTTTTAAAGTCCTCGACCCACGAAAACACTCTTAAGTGATAAAGCACTGTTCTCGTATTGTAATAAAAGCCTATGATGAATTTCAACCCCTTTCACACCGTCCGACTAGAGAAATCAGATCACTGCTCATTGTTCCTCCTTGGTGCAGAGTGCTAGTGGACATGTTTACACTGTAATAGCCAGAAGGCAAATGATGCGATCGGGATCAAATTTTACACGTGACCGCAATCGTACCACCTCAAAGCATGCATACACAGAAAGTACTCTGTAGACACTGTGCTGTAATCAAGAATATTATTAAAGCTAGTTGAAACTTTGTTGGTGTTAATAACATTAAACAGCTTTATATTTAAAAGAATAAAACATAAAAACTTGCTGAAGAGATTTCATGTAACAACTCCAAAGAAGTCAAAACTTCTTTTTCCACAACATTACAATTATTGATTAGTTAGCAAAATAGTGTTTACAATGTGCCCATAAGAAAACATTTATAAACAATTTTACTTTTATTTGTTATTATTTTTCACCTCTGTAATTTTATAATGAACATTTGTTTGCAAACAGTTTTCTGCTTGATCGACTTCTGCAATATGAACGAGTGGAAGAAACATCGAGTGATTCTGATGCAACTGTATCAAGTGATAGTGACATTGAAACACGTAAGGTTGAAGGACAACCGGCCAAAAAGTATGCCTACTTTCTTGAAAAATGTTAGATCAGCTTTTATTACACTTTTGTGTGAGATTTTTGTTTTTAAAAATCAGTATTTATTTCCTTCTAATTTTCCAGGAAGAAATTGGTGAGTCTTCTCAAGTTGAAAAGTTTGTTAATGATATCAACTTTGATGATATCAGTCAGTTTTATTTAGGCTAATGTAGATAAAAATGAATGATATCAACATTCAGCTTTATTTAGGCCAACACGATTGTTCTTTTCATTTAAGGGGTGCCAAGTTTCTTCAGATATAACGCCAAAAAGAAAGAAATCTACTCCCAAAATAGCAAAACATTGTAAGTTAAAATGTTAAATGTTTATTAATTTAAAGATGAATGCTTTTTATGCTTTAAGATTGCACATATAAATTGTTGCAAGTGTTTATAAATTGATATTCGTTATTTATTATTTTTAGAATTGAAAAATGCACTTAGATTTAAGCTCATTACTGTTAATCGCATTTTGTTCTTTATATGCAGATATACCCTCTAAATCTGATTTTGATCCCTGACCTTTACTGAGCATTCTAAAAAATAGAATAAGTGACTACTTAAACAGTCATGGTCAGACTTGTAAAGTGTGGACCAATCAGAACAGAATAGTTTCATGCCATGCATTCATAGTGTATTTTCGTATATGTCATGATCCACGAATCAACTGACCCTTTAATATTCTCGAGCCTCAGTGTTAAAGAATTGGTATGTGCAATCTGTTCCAAAAATGTTGTCACTTTCTTGGGAGGAGTTGAACTAACCAAAGTTTATTTATTTATTTATTTTGTTATTTTTTTTTTATTTTTTATTTTCCAAGCAACAGGGTATGAAAGTCACAGAACAGCTTACAAGAATAAAAATTATATAAGTAATAAAATATAAACAAGAAAAATATAATGTTATTAATATAAACAAGGAAAATGATCATAAGGTAAATACATGTATGAGTTTGTCTTCAGTATGTCAAAAATGCAAAAAAAAATGAACATTATTGGTTACAATGCCCCCTCTATATAACAGCACTAGGCCTATAAGCAAATTTAAAATGGCAACTCCATATAACGAAGTTTGCTTGGAGGTGGGTTTTGTTTTTTTGTTTTTTTTACGGGGAAAATAAAAACTGCAGACTCATTCATGGTTGGAGGTGATAGTTGATAAAATTGATAATTTTTTTTTTCTTTCTGGAAAAAAACTTCGTTATATGGAGTTGCCATTATAGGTTTGCTTATAGGCCTAGTTCCATTATATAGAGGGAGCACTGTATATAATACAACCACAGTCTCTTTTGCACATTTCATAATCAAAGCAAAAAATATTTGACAAGGAAAACTTCGTACATATCGTGTGTTGACAGCACTGCTTTATTGACAGATGAGTCAACAGGAAGCGATGTTTATACCTTAAATTTTGCAACTAGTTATTGCTTTATTGGATATTCTACCTATTTTCTAATGGCATTATTAGTTGATTTATTAGGCTTCTATGATCGAATACAGCGAAGACTTGTGGATGACGACCCATTTATTTCTGGTTGAGATGAAATTTGCCTTGAACTTACATGAGAATTGCCAACTCGGTGGTCGAGAATGCTAGGTCTCAGTCTTATTGCCTTTGGTTCTGTCTTGTATATATTATTTTTCCCCCATCATGGATGACAATATAACTTAAAAAATGTCTGCATCTGAAGCTGTATAAGTTGCTGATACGTTATTTTTTAAGCATAAACCCAGAAGATATTTGATTTTGAAAGATTGGTAGCTATTCCCTACGAAATACCATAATTTATTTATAGTTTATGTATTTATATTACGATCGCCCAAAGATGGATTGCCTTATATGGAAAAAATTGGATCGGTCAGTTTCTTCAGCTATTCCTGGAATTCACTCCCTCACTATTAAAAAACAAAACAAAAAAAAACTAGGTCTTTGCTGAATAGGGCAGCGGCAACCTCAAAAGAGTCATGCCAACACCTCTCTATGTGTAGGGGGTATTGCTAATTTCCGGCCAGGAAAAAGTAATCCATCGAAAGTTCTTCTTTCCACGCATGAAGTATAGAAGATTATTATTTTGCTTCAATAGTCTGAAGCAAACTTAGTTTATTTCCTACTACCGACTATTTCATGAAAACTATGTAATGATTTAATTCGTGTATTTGCCATTATATTGTTGAGCATGCTTTGCTTACTTCCTCATGTAGTTATACAACAATATTGTTATATTGCATTTGTGTTAAAATAATAATATATATTGATTTATTAATAATAAAGAAATACTTAATAAACGCTGAAAATCAGATTTCAGTCAAAATAGTTGAATGTCATTATGCCAACCTATTCCTGTTGCTAAGAAAAATAAATGGCATCGTCCAACGCGATTCGAACTTGACTTTTGCCTGAACCGATTAATCTCACTGGTTTAATGTATTGCAAGAAAGCCAAACATAATTCATCTCAAGTATTTTGCTTTTGGAGTACATTGTACCCTACTTAATTGGTCACAAGGTCAGTATACCAACCTTTTTTGGTTAGTGAGTCTGGGTTTACAGCAGATACAATAATACGCTATAAATGCAAGTTGTGAAACTGAAAAACTATTTAAACTATTTTTATGATTTCCTGCTTTTTCCTATACAGACACTGCTTTGACTTCACTGTCTTATAAGAAGGAAAAGTGGGAATGGAGTAGACACGGGAGTAACATGGAAAGGAAAAGTGGGGAAGGTTATCTTATTTCTTGTATGCTAAGAATGAGGCTACTGGGAAAAAACATGGTTGCTATAAAAGCCACTCCTAAAAAACTCGATGATGCATCGAGATGTCATGTGCAAGATCTGATCTGCTTTGTGTAATGTAGTTACCATGACCTTATAGGCAGCAGTTTTAGCAAGACATCATTCTCAAGTTGATATTATTCAGAAATTCTTGTCAATGAAAGCAGATCTGAATAGTATGGTTCCTAAAATGTGTCTGGAAATTATTGAAATGAAGCAATAAAGAATGAAGACATCATTCAAATATGGGTCTTTAGTGCACGAACAAGTATTTTTGAAAAGGCCTCCAATTATTTGTTCATAATTAAAGAATATAGCTTTCATTTATGCTTTGTTTCTGGAAAATGATAAATGCTTGTTCATTGTGTAAAGTTATACCTAATTGAGCCACATCATTATGACATGAGCCAGTATGAAGCATGAACAGTACCTAGATGGCATGGCATGGGAGTCGGTAAGATGATGGAAGGTATCCACTCATACCTGGAGCTAAGCAGACTGCAATGCATCAGGCCTCTACTGAAAGGAGGAACCATGGATTAAGCATGGTAGTTAAGATGATCCCAAAGATGCTTGATTGAATGTGTGGGAAACTAGGGAAGGTCTTAAAAGCCTTGGTCATGCCACTCCAACCTTTCCCATTTAACTGTATGAAATGTGACATCGACCTGCTAGAATATTTCAACCACTCTAGAAAGACTGTCCATACATATGGGTGTACCTATTCCTGGATGAATAAATAACCAGATCATATGAGAATGCATTTCAGAGGGGTATCAATGGATCCAGACATACCATTGTCAAGAAAACGTACCCAGATCATAACAATGGTTGCAGGGCTTGCTTTTTTTTTTCTTTGAGGGTTCAGGCTGAATATAATGGAGCAGAAGCCATAATTCACTGGAGACTGCAACCTTTTGCCAATCACAACAGATTCAATTCCTGTACTATTTTCTGCAGTTATGCAATTTCTAGTAATTTCTGCAGACCCACCTTTGTCAGCATGCATGCAGTGACCATCTATTCAGCATTGCATGTACATTTGCCTGCTCAAATCAGGCTGCTCAAATCTTTGCAGTCAACATTTGCCTCTCGCATCAGTTTCCGTGATATTTATTTGCAATGTGCCATTTGTCAAAGACTATATCCTTTAATCTCAGCAGCACAAGAACAGTTCATAGTGTGAAGTTTCAGAAAGGTTCTGTAGATCTGATAAATTGTTCTTATTAGTGACAGCAATGCAACAGTTGATGCGTGTGTGCAGAGTACAGAAATCTTGCCTTTAATACCAGCCAAACAAGCTCATGCAGTATGCTTTTTTTGATTGCCTTCAGACAGCAAACTAGGTCATAATAATGTGACTCAACTCTCTATATTCAATTTTAATAGAATCATTCAGAAAATATACTCAAAGATATTCATGCAACATATCATTGCCTTTGTTGTAACATGTCAAAAAATCGTTTATGAAATATTTAACAAATTCACATTTAAGAGAAGTTCAAAGTAAAGTATTAAAAATATGTAGAGTACTTTCATTTATATGAAGTAAATTATGAAACAGGAGTAACAGGTTCTTCCTATTTTGAAGATAATTTTGTCAAAAACTTATAATTTTTAGTTTTTGTGATTTGAATTTTGGTATATGAAGTTGATAGATTTTCTTTAAAACTTTTTTGCTCTTACAAAAGCTAAGCCCACAACGCCAGAAACGACTCCCGTGGTGCTTGGTGATGGTCACATGACATCGGAAGAAATAGAACGACACTTAGAATCAAGGCAGAACTTGCTTGACCTTCTCCCAGAACGAGCACCTTTAACTGTCCCTACCGAAATGTTTAGCAACGATCCGTCGAGTTTAGATAGGTGAGTGGTCGACGAGTTTTAATGAAAACTGCATAATTATAGCTAAAATTTTAATGTTTACTTTTTATTCCCACCCAGCGAAGCAAATGATATCACTGGTGGAGATTCATCACCGAGCAATATCGGGGATGCATTTGGAGACGATGATAGTTTAGTTATTGATCTGGCAGATTGAGCATCCAGTTTTTAGTTCATGCATAAAGAAAACATTAGCTTGATTTTGTTTGACATTTTTTTTGTTTATTGTTTTTATTAAATAAAGTAAAAGTGGAAAAAAAAAAAAAAAAAAAAAATAATATAAAGAAATAATTGAAAAGTTATTTAAGATTACAGACATCACAAAGGGGAAAAAAAAATTATGGTGACACAAGGTTTTTGTTTAAGATGACAATTACTCTCATTTTTTTATTTCAGAGGTATAAAGTTGATTTTATTAAGATTTTTATTAAAAGATTTCAAACTACAGATCTCGGTTTGTTTGAGATGGCAAGATGCTTTAATGCAACTATATTTAATTTTTTTTTTTTGTATAAAATTCTCGTTTAAACTACATAACGGACCATTCATTTACATCAATATATATTTGCGGAAGCACTTTGATAAGGAAGAATGGGGAGGAGGGAGTCAAACCCATTTAACTAAATTACCTTTAACTTAAGATATTTAAAAATATATATCACAGGGGCTGGTAATCCCGTTTAATAAAAATAAGATCTACTACATATAATGAACGTTTCTACAGGTTTTCTACTACTTGGTCAGGAATGGTTGACATTAAAGTTCATAAAAGAGCTGCACGATTTCAATGTGAATGAGTAGTTGGAGATCAATGTACAATCCAAAAAACTTTAAGGGTATTATGTTCAAATCAAGTATAATCTACATATAATTGAGCAAGGTTCAGAATGTAACTATTCAAAATCTTTAGTGTATGAAGTTCTGCTTAAACCAATGCATGTTCTTTGACATTATTTTAGTTGTAATTACACGTTCTAAAGTAATGAACAAAATTCCAATGGCAAACCTTGCATTTCTTTTATGAACATTCTACATTCAACTGCTAAAATTATTGCTACAGATATTACGTCTTAACTCATTTCAGCTTGCTTTACAAATGGGGCAGATAGCTTAAACAGCATTAAAAAAAAAAAAAAAAAAAAAAAAAAAAAAAAAAAAAAAAAAAAAAAATGACAGAATGAATCTACTCTCAAATATGCATCGTTTACTAATTATAAAAACAATTCCCATGACTTTAATATACATTACAGTAGATATTAAATGAAGAAAATGTTTAACAGTTATGGAGTGTCATGCTGGAATTTAAAGTTTTTTTTGGAAGAAATGGAACTTGTGATCTGCAGATGAGAAATTTCCCAGTTATGTTTCTTTCGTTTGAATGTTATTTTAAGTCTTTGTCACTACAAAGTTTGTAATTTGTGATTATGAAAGCTGCTTTTTTTTTTTTTTCAGTATTCTTTTCCTCATGATATACAGTAAAAATAATGAATACAAATAAATATCTGTTGGGTTTTTTAAAAAATTTTAAATTTGAATCTACTTCATCTTGACAAAAGTTTCAATAAATCATTCAAATGAACAAGCTTGACAAAACTCCGATATCAATTACAGCAGAGTACTTTTGTGCTACCTGTGATCCTTGCATTACAATTTCTTCATTCTCAAATCCAACATATACTATATTACCAAAAAATTTAGACATCCATTTATGAATGTTTGGAACAGTCAATGTCTTTCACAAAATTTCTTTAAATATATATGATCAAGCATAGAAATGAAATGGAGACTAAAGCAGAGAACAATGATAGACACATTTCAGTGAAAGCAATAGTGTGCTTGTGAAACAGATGAGGTGGATTTTTTTTTTTTATAAATTTCTTGAATAAGCACCACAATTAACACATGTACAGTTTCTATTAAACAGTGCTAAAGCTAGTACAATCTCTTCAGTACTTTCCAACACATTTCTATGATGCAGTGATAAAGGGCTTTAGAAAGCTTAAGATTGTCAGAGATTGTCAGGCCCATGAATGAAATGTAATTGCACCACAACTTCTAAAGGACTCCAAGTAATGAAAAGACCACCCATTTCTTTATAACAAATTACAGACAATTACATTACCAAACATTTGTATTAGGCCATAGGCAGCTAAAAAGTAATTCACATCTACTTCACTGCTTATATGTGCGAGAAGAGGTAAGAGGTATTGTATCCCAAATTTATTGTATGCAAAATGGATTTGAAAGTTGGAATGTAAAAATTTGAGTATGGTAAAAGAATATTTTTTCTCAAGAACAGCTTTAAAAAAATTTTGTTTTTACCTTAGTCCACAATTATGTTTTTGAATAAAAGTAATATTTCAGCTGTGGTAATATATCACATGAGCATTTGGCAAGTGGTGTATATCTGAAGCTAGCAGAATGCAGCAAAAAAATAATAATAAATAAATAAAAGCAAGCAATACTGTGTGATATGTCTTTTATAAAGTGACATTATGATGTGAAATATTCTGCATCTGATATTCTTTGACCCACTGTTTGAAGCTTTCAAACAGTCACTTCCAAGAGAAAATGGGAAGATTTACAAATTTATTCTTTGAGATAGTTTATATCGAGATGTTCAACTAACATGACTTTTGGGCATGTTGCACAGCAACAGTCTCTTAATGCTTTCACTTTAAAATTATGCATTTGGGTTTTGAGTTTTAATTCATTAAGCTGGAAAGTTGATACTGCTGTTCAAATGGGGGAGGGGGGACACTCTTAATGCCAATTAAAGTTTAATTTCAATTAACAAATCATTCTATATTTTCCGAAGTCTTTTAAATTTAGCACTTTTGGAATTGTTGAATTAAAAGTTCTAGAGCTAATAGACACACACAAGATATTTGAACTATTTCCATAAATAATAGAAGAGCCAGTTTGTTTTTCCAGAACTGCAAGATTTAGCACGATTATATAAAGATTAGACAATGAAAATTATATTTTTTAACATTTATTGTTTTAAATAATTTTACGTATCCACCTCCTGCTTTCCTATAGAAATTAATAATAGATTTTGCCTACTATCAAATAAATGAAGATTCCAACAAGGTCACCAGATTTTCGGTTCAAAATACAGGACAGAATTGGGAGGGGAGGGGGGGGAAGGGTAATAAATATACTAATCAAAAAAAATTTTTACGAATTGTTATCTCGGAAACAAGAGTTATCGAAAAGAAGTTTTTGACCAAATATTGTACCATATGAAGGGACCTATATGATAATATTTTTAATTGTCCTTTTGTGGAGGCTTTCAAAGTCATTTGAAGATCTACTTCATTTTATAAATGGTTAACCATTTTTGTTTTACCAGCATTTAACTCTGCGTTAATAAATGACAACTATTTGTCTGAAACCTTTTTTTACCCGGCCCAAAATTTAAAGATATTTAACAAAACATGAAGGGGGTTACGAAAGATTATTCTAAATTAATCACAAGGTACAATTTTCAATTTGTCTTTTAGTGAACTTTGAAGGTTATTACACAATTGACATTAAATTTTTAAACCCACGTTCAGTGTAACAACATTTTATTGAAAGTCAAATAACAGAACCATTTCTCTATACTTTAAAACTAAAGTAATAAACAAACTAATAACAAATTTCAAAAAACACTGTTTTGTATAAATAATTTATTTGGCAGAGTTTCTTATGACATTCAAGAACAAATTAGTAAATCAAAAAGCAAATATCCTTTTAAGTGTTCAAATTGATGTCCAACTTGCAGACACTTCATTCATCCACAAAATGTCAAGTATCTTCGAAAGTTTGGGTTGGATAAAAAAAGATTCGGACAAAAAGTTCCTATTTATTAACATAGAATTAAATGCCGGTAAAAAATAGCTATCCATGAGAAAAAAAAATGATGTCCTTAAAATGACTTTGAAAACCTTCTCCAAATAAAAAATAGCATCATATGCTACAAAATTTCTTTCGATAACAATTCGTAATGCCTTATTTTGATCACCTGATATAATAGAAAATTATTTTAAAATAACCAGAAGCTTCATTTACTTTTTTCTTTAATTTTCATTTACACTTAGTATGATATATTATATATTGTATTTTTGTATAACAATCTCGTGAGTTTTTTTAATATTGAGTATATATCAAATCTGCACTTAATTGCAATTTTAGAGAATAATAACCTCCAAATCTATAAACTGATGATATAAGAATATCAACTTAACGATTAAAGCTTTGTACATATCATACAGAATTAAGTGGAACATTTTTATATAAATTGGAACAAAGGGCCAAAAATCCCAGCAAAATCTGGATATCTGATCACCTTACATTAACAGCAATTATAGTTAGGATGATCATTTCAAGTTTTCAAGTCATTTAAAGAAGTTTGAACATTTTCATATCCAATGTAATTTGTTTAACATAAAAATTTTTTTTATCTACAAACATCTTAGTAATATTTACAAAATTTGATTTGTAAATTATCCATAGCATTTTAGATGACTATTGCTATGTAACTGCTGTTGCAAAGAAACCATGTTGATTTGAAGACTTCAACAAAACATAACCCAAAGATAATGGTCATTCTGTTCATTCTATTACAAGCCCTTATTTATATCAACCTATTCCTAAAATCTCCCATGTTTATCAAATCTTTTAGTTAATTTATTGAGATAAAACATATGAACAATGAAATTTTCTGAATTGTCCGTTGAATGCAGATCATGAGTAATAGTGATTGTGATTGGTAAACTTTCATATATAAAAAGTAAACCTTTAAGCGTAGTTTAATATTAAACTGTTTTTCTTAAAGATTTTGCAAAGGGAACGAGATAATAACTTAATAAAATAATTTAATAAAAGCAGTATGAAAACTTGAATCTAATTTGGATTTAAAAAAAGACATCCTTAATCATGAATATCATTTTCTTCTTGTGTGGATGTATCCCAATATCTTTTTTTTTTATTATTTACTTTTTGATAAGATAGTACATTTTATTATAGAGCAAGCATTATTATAATCCTCATTTTGTACCTCTAAAATAAGATTTTAAATTGTCTCCATATAAAAGTTAATCAAATTTCGCATCACTGCATTTGTGCAAATGACTAACACATCCAAAACCACAAATCCATTCACATTTTTACTTGACAACTATTTTAGGTAGGGAATGACAATGAAAAATAAATGATTATAATAATGAATGGGTATTTAGTTACTGAATAAAAAATTTATAAGTCATATAAATTTCCTGGTCAGTCTTTTTATATGCCTATAATCAACTCCCACAGTTTATGTTCTATCTTGGCTTTTAAATGCAAATTTACTGATAACTGGGAAAAATTAAATATTACTATGAAATATTTCCTCATACCTTTTATAAGCATATCTACTTCGCACCCCCAATTACAAAAGTAATTGGATGTAAAAACAACGTTATTTTTTTAATTGTAATTTCTAATCATTTAAAAAATTGTAAAAGACCTTGAAACAACATTTAAAAATTTTTAAAAAAAAAGGTTTTTTCTATTTTTTTTTTTTTTTTCCTTTCATAAAAAAATTCTATAAATCATGAATCTAGTCACTAGTGTATATAAAAAAAAAACAACAACATAAAAAATAAAACATCTTTATATTATATCAAGACAAAGAAGTTGCCTATGGTTTCTCATAATCCATAACGAGGGGAAACAATAAACAACATATATACAAGGATATATTTCCCTCTATGTACAAGATCATTTAATGGATTTCACTTCTTTCTTTTTACATCACTGACCAAGGAATCTGAGTCGTCTGCCTCGCGTTTTTTTATTTCGTCGGAAGTTAAATCAACAATGACAAGCGAGTCAGAAGGCGACTTGCAGCTGACTGGTTCGAACGTCTTCGAACCATCGGTCAAATTTTCCTGTTGAGCAGGTGATAATTCTACAGAGCATGGTGATGTCAACCCAAGAGATGTGGCATTTGTTGCTAAAGTTTGATTCAAGACTGATTGAAGTGGGACGAGATTACCGGTGTTTCGATCCACCACTAGTGTTACCACAGTAGGGGGTGATAATATCTCTACAGATGGTTTTACAATCCTTTCTAGTTGTTCTTCTGTGCACGGCTCCTAGTTGCAATACAAACAAAAAAATACAGTCAATAAGGTTTAAAATGAAACACTTAAACAATACCTAAAAGTCACAAAGATTAACTAATCAAAGACAGCAGAATATTACCGTAATTTTTGGAATAGAGAATATGCATCTAATATTACCGTAATTTTTTGGACCTTAGAAAAAATTCCCATCTATTCAGGTTTACTATGCACCCAGTGCATTGTAAACAAATCAAATGAAAGTGAATGTTGCACAATCTAGAATGTGAAAGTCCATTCACACCCTTTGAGTTTATATAATCCTTGCAGTGCTATCACCAAAACAATAAATTGAGTCACAAGCAGATGGCAGCATTATTATGTACGAGTTAGGTTTAAATACATTACTACTGCATGTTCATACTTCATCATTTGCGAAAGAAAAAAATACCAGTTAATTACTCTGTACCTGGTTATTCATCTAACAATGTTAAGGACAGAGAGCATAAATATATTTACTCTTTTAAAAGAGAAAAAGCATTATGAAATGACTGAAGTGTTGTTAAGAACAGGGAAACCAATTCCTTACTAATGTGCGTAGCCGGCATTTTCATTTTTTGGAAGACTATCATTTATCAGACAGATTATCTATTTATTAAAATCCTTTACTAATTGCTTATCATTATAGTGGGGTCCTTTCTGCATATTGGGACTTGTCTGCTACAAACAAGTTTATTGTAAATGTTACAATTCACCCTAATTTTGTAGCAGATATCACTCAGAAAATACGTGCAGGATTTTCTTTACCATTTTCCCTTGCTTGAGATCAACTTCTTTACTTACATAATTCATTCATAACATTAAAATAAAATCATTCATAAGGGTTAACCCTTTACATTAACAGCACATAATTATATGACCAGTGAAACAAACCAACGAATTATGCTTCGTATCACCTAAAACGCTTAAATCGAAATAGCTACTATCTAATTAGTTTTGCCATTTAAACAGATCACGTTGATGATATGGCTGGTCGACTTTAGCCATCAACATGATCCATTTAAATGGCAAACAAACTAGATATTAGCTACTTCGATTTAAGTGTTTTACTTGATATGAAGCGACATTCGTTATTTTGTTTCAGTGGTCTTAAATTTCGTCCACACATTTCTATTGAACTGTTCAAAAAACAACGATTCTGTAATGATATTATTTGGAAAAAAAATATATATATATTTTTTTACTAGAGGTTCCTGGTTCGAATCCAGATCGCAGAATTTTTCTTTCCATGTTTTCAAATAATATGTTTGGAGATTGAGCTCCAGTTTATATTCATTATTTATTATGTGTGTTCATCAAACCATTCTGTATCTTTTACTTGTTAACAATGATTATTTCTTTTCTGACAACATCTGACTGATATTTACTAATCAGATGTTTGTTCAAACAGGCTAATATCTAACTTTGTGGCTGGTCCCTTAATTTTGTCCAGGACTGTTCTTTAATCACTAGAGTTGTATAATCCCCATCAATTCCTTCACTGTAATCTCCTGTTGTTCTGCAACATTCCCAAATTTATAGGAGCCACTGGATTTGATCACAGGGGCTATCAAATAGGGTTTAGGGTCTTGTTTTTCCCTGCATTACCATCTGCCTGCTAGATTGTATTAGTGTCACAACTGGTGTGAAGAAAGTATCACACAGCAAACTTCGAAAACTACTTTGATGGGAGGAACAGTACAAAACAATTCATTTATTTTTAATAATTTTTAAATCTTTTGATACTTTTTAGCCAGGGTTTAGGAGATATATATATATATATATATATACAGTATTGTACAGTATTATACAGCATTAGCACAACAGTATTATACAGTATTGGTTCAGAACTTTAAAACTAACAGTCATGATGATATCGAACCTTAATTTTTCCCGCAGAAACAAACAAGATGCGGGAGGAGACATTCATGAGAATGTGTGAATTGTTTACCGCCCACAGATGATGTTAATCTCTGGTAACTGGTGTATGAGTGAGGACGTGCAGCGAGCACATGTTGAATTATGAATTGTTGCAAAAATGATGGAATGAATTGAGTAGCACTACTGCATAAAATTTTGCCAAAAGCTTGGTGATACTCAAACAGAACCAGTTTGCAAGACCCAACAGGCTTTTAGGGACGATGCCATGAGCCCATTCTTCATATCTGATTCAGATATTTTTGGTCAAACTCGGCATTCCTGTGCTTTCTGAGGTTCCCTACTCACCCGAGATGGCTCAGTGTGATTTTTGGCTATTCCCAACTTGAAAATTCCGCTGAATGAAGAGAGGATATTATCCAAAATGCAATAGCCCAGCTGAACGCCACTCCAACAGATGCATTCCAGAAGTGCGAAATGGCGGGAGTCCTGGGAGAAATGTGTGCATTACCAAGGAGAATATTTTGAAGGAAATTAGAGTAAATATCTTGGATATGAATAAATATTTTTTTTTGTCGACCACACACCTAGTCTGATACCAAAACTTATTTCTGCAAATATCGCAGAATGAGATTTAGAGTAGCATACTTTTTCCTTTGATTCAATTAGTACGTAAATGTTAAGTGTAAAGTAGTCACCAAACTAAATCGGATTCCACTGTTATTTAGTCCACAGTTTTTGGCATTATACCATTTCTTTTATGTATACAGGCTGTTCAATAACAAAATTGACTTTTTTTTCCTCCAGGAAACATGATAAATATTGCTAAGAATGGCATTTTTGAAAAGTTCAGTCTCTTGTGATTAACCATACAAAGATTATATTGCAGTGTCAACTGCTTCAAAATGGCTCTTCATCTTCTGGACACCAGACACGAAGATAAGAAGAAATTCTGTCTTTAATACAAAAAACATTTTCGATGCTTCAAGAAGCTATACCCTTCCTTCCTATAACCTCATTTAGCCATTTCTTATTTTTCCCCAAAGCTGAAATCACATCTAAAAGAGCAAAAACTCCCAGAATATGCAACCATCCATTCATAGGATGGTCTGCAATTTAAATTTGTTAAAATGCTTTTTATTATCAGATAGAGTTACTCTAAATAAACATTATAGAGTAAAATTTCTACACTAATTAATGAGCATGCCAATGGATGATTTTGAGACTACTGCTATGAAATGCATGGCAAATATTTAATGCTGGTTAAAGTTAACATTTTGGCCAGTTAACATGAAAAAATAGGACCTGTGTACCTATCATAACTTTTACTTAATCTTTGATGATTTATCTAAATCTGAAATCAAAATCAAAAAAATTCGAAAACTGTACAGTCTTCCCTCAACAAGTCGGCAACCTTGGTTCCAGGGTCTTGCCGTCATGTGGATTTTCCCGACTTAAGGAATTCCAAAATGGTGGATATTTTTTTCAAATTAAGTTAACCATAATCACAAATCGCCATTTTAATTTTTTAAGGAAAATGTAACTACTTATGCATGAAAGGGAGAGGGTTACCTTTATAATTGGTTGCCATTTCAAATTTTGTGGAAAATAAGTTGGCAGAAAACCACATTATATTAATTTGCATCTTAAGTCTATAGTTAATTTTCATAACTTCCAAAACAGGCTGTATGCATTAGGGGAACCATAAAATTGGTTAATTTTGCATATTGTAATCGTAATAATTGTCACCAATTTAGCTTTTGTTGGCAAAAATCCTCAACTGGAAGTCATTCTCCACCATCCTGGCTTTCAGGTAAAGGTTGCCGACTTGTGGAGGGGCGACTATACAGTATTGGCAACAGAACGACCAACTTTGCAAGTACAGTAACAATACTTAATTAACCATGCATTGTCAACTGGTTTTTCCTGCCAAATATACAACAACACTGCAAATTCAGAATACATGTTTGAAAGCACCTGATCTGCTTCTGACTGTCACCACTAAACAGAGGCAGGTTCTTTATCTTAGCAGCTTCGTCAGCCGGCTGACATTGATACCAGGTGATGACGACATATCATTGTTTCAGCCTAGCGTTCTTCTTGATTTTTCATCCGGTGACGTCATTATTATTGGGTGTTTCTACCAGCCGGCTAGCAAATACGGCTAAGATAAAGAACCTGCCTCTGATCTAGCACTGAAAACTTGCACTTTAAGACAATCATTATTGAGTAAGGTAACCACAAAAGTAGTCTCCAAGATTACCCACAATGCCAGTGATGGAGAAGGCAGTGAATATACCATTGTTTGCATTTGCAACCAACCACTCCCCATAATATATCCCATCTAGTGGTAAAGATCAGAAGCACATCCAGCAGGCTTTCACGTGTATATTCTTAATTGCAGGCTTATCACATTTTTGACACAAAAAAAAGGTTGCCATGAATTTCATAATAACCCTTGTATTTAAGGGAAAGATTTTAATAAAATCCACAGTTTTGGCTGTCCTATATTTCTATTGCTAAAATACATTAAATTTGTTTCTGATCCCTCAGTTAATTTTTTCAACTTGTCTGCTAAAATTGTGTAGAGTGAACATTCCTTCTCCAAAAATACTTCTGATTTGCACCAATTAATTAAGTAACAGCTAAGATAAATGACCAATGTTCAAATATGATACAGTTTTCATACTAATATCAGGTTGTCCGGAAAGTTTCTTCCGGATTTGAATTTTTATTTCGAAAGCAAAAAACATGTACAAAATGATTGAATTAGTGAGGATAGTACTCTCCATCCATCTCGATGATCTTCTCCCAACGTTTTGAGAGCTTTTCGATTCCTCTGCGAAGAACCCTAGGTCCCTGGACCCTAGGGAAAAATAGACCTCTTTTTTGCACTCTTCTGCACTTTTAAAAATTTTACCCCGAAGATGGAGTTGAAGGTGGGGGAAAAGGTAGTAATCGGAGGGTGCTAGATCAGGGCTATATGGGGGGGGGGTTAGCCATGACATCCCATTCGAGCTTGTGCAAAGTCCAGGAGGTGGCGGTGCTAGTGTGTGGGCGAGTGTTGTCTTGATGGAACAGAACCGGCATTCTTCTGAAATCGTTTTGACGATTGGGCTTGATGGATTGCTGAACAAACACTTGAGATACAGAATTGTTTTCACACATCAAGAATCCAGAAGAAACTTTCCAGACAACCTGATATTATTAGGTTATAATGAAAACAAATTATAATAAAGTATAGTGGAACCTAGCTTAGAATATTGAAGATAAAATCATCACCTGGGTGTCTTGTTCAATATCTGCTGCTGTAAATGCTGCTCGCCTAATTTGTAATAAATGCTGTTGTAGTAACTCGAAATGTTGTACTTGTAAGGATGTCAATAACTCCTGCAGTTTAGAGTCCATTGGAATCCGAATTTGCTGGAGTAACTCTTCCTCTCGCTTCTTGAGATTTGCAATTTCATCGGACTGTAGCTGAAGCTTAAAAATTGATATGTATAAGTAAAGAACAACATTTAAGCTCAAAATACAGTAATCAAATTTTTCAAGGTCCATCATTTACTAGTTCCTTAAAAGGATGGTATATCTGCAAATGATGAATATGTTACAGTATCCCTTTTTTTATGCAACCAGTTTGTTCCAGGAAAGCTGATGAAAACTCGTAAAATAATAATAAATACAGGTGAAACTCAAACTCTGATAACTCAAATCCCAGTTAAGTCGAACTAAACTCTGGGTCCCATCCCTCTGAAGCGTTAATTAAGTGGAAATTTCACTTGTTAATTTGAATATAAATTTTATTGAAACCGCTTAAGTTGAACCAAATTTTTAAAAATTTTTGAATTTAATCTGCATATTTTATTAAATTAGTCATTATTTTTTTTAGTACAGTCAAACCCACATATAACAACTCCGGATAAATGAACACTCTAGTTATAATAGACACTTTTCCGTCAGCTAATAACATTAGGAATTGGAAATTTATTCCAATTTGTGTGCATTTCATTTCTTTAAAACAAAACGTGATGTACAGCATTTGCCAACTCGAAAAAATTTTGCCCGCTAAAACCGAACTAAAAATCCGCTAGATTCTATTGTTCTAATGTTATTTTTAAAAGAATTCTAGCGAATTTTTGCATAATTTAGACGTAAAATCTGCTAAATCTAGCAGGTAATCCACTAAGCTGGCAATACTGATCCTGTATTCTTATATATGGAACATTTTTTCATACATACAGGATGTCTCACCTAAACTGAACCAATAGCCAACTTCTAAAATACGAAAACAAACAAAATGTAAAATCATCCCGAATTAGGTTATGTTACGTTAGGTTAGGTTTTCGTTTAAATTGTTGAACAATTTGTTTGTTGCTTTTTCTTTAAATCCAAACATACCACACTTTCAGTGCCTCTATCTCCTAAACGGCTGGATCAATTGAAACAACACCAAGAATGGAATTATTTCTCAAATGTTGTATACAATCTGAAAGTACCATTAAAAAGAGGGATTTCCATTGAATTTCAAAATTGACTTCCATATTTATTTATTTATCTTTTTTTTGGAAATGGAATACACGTAAAAGTACAATAATTCTTCCATTGAACGTACTTTGTCAGATTTGTATTTTAGAAGTTCGCTATTGGTTCACCTATGTGAGACCCCCTATATATATTCCCTACTTTACATTACACTATATTCATTCCATATCTATTGAGGAATACCACACACTTATATAAGAGGCTAAAAAGTTTGTTTTTTTTTAAATGATAGCTGTAAATTCCTAGAGACAAAGCTTGAGATTTTAGAATGTCAACAGGATCATCTGTCCTGAAAATCGATGTTGCAAAGGAATTCAACATTCCAAAATCTACCCTACTGATCAATGTTTCGTTTTCTTTGTGTTTGGAAATGAAATGTGGCTATTATAAGCAAAGTGTTCTTTTATCCGGAATTCCTATATGTGGGTTTGATTGTAAACAATAGCCTCATTTTTGTTCAATACTTAAGTCAAACCTGGGATAAGTTGAACTTTTAATCTGGTCCCCTGGTGGTTCTAGTTAACCGGGTTAACCTGTACTAGAAATAATGCTTCAACCTAAGGTAAATATATTAAGATGAAAACAAAAGGAGTAATTCCTGACCTGCCTGCTCTATCAATGGGCCTCCACTTTGACTATTTAGTAGTCTTTAGGACATTTAAAGAAACAGCCTTGCTATGTGGCTATAATGGCCCAGTTAGTACAGGCAGGTTTCTTTTGATATCTTGGCGATGAGTATATGAGATTTTGCAAGGGCACTGAGAAGGACAAAGAAATGCTATCAAGTTTTCTGCACATTCTATCTTTAGACTTTTACCTATGCGGGACACTAAAGGATGTCGTGTATTGTAGAAAGTCAGCTGTACTGTCAGCTCTTCAATAAGAAATTGAAACTGCATGTCACAATTCTAAATGTCACAGTGAAAAAAAAATTCTTTTCTCCCATTTGGAAGTTTTCACCGGTATAGAGGGTGTATCTAACTAAACCCCTGTCACAAACTTCTGGTGGTGATTCCCCAGTGAGATGAAAACAAAAGTTAATATAAACATGGTTCAGATAACGAACCGTTTATGAGATTTCCGCAGTTGAAAGTGAAGTTTCAGCAACTGGTTTTGTACTCAAGTTTGTAGCTTCTCTGCATGTCACCTGCCATCCACAGAGTAGAAAAACCAGCTGCTGAAACTTCAATTTTAACAGTGGAAATCTCAAACGGTTTGTTATCCGAACCATGATTATATGAACTTTTGTTTTCATCTCGTTGTGGGAATCACCACCAGAAGTTTGTGACAGGGGTTTAGATACACCCTGTATAACATTATTTGTGAACATGGAATAACTGATACGGTGATTATGCATGTGGTTTATGCTTTATTCATTAATGAAGAAATCATGGTACAGCACTGATACAATTGCATGATAAAGACCAATGCAAAAAATAAATAAATCATCAAAATACCAAAACAAAAACTCATTGGTAAAATTTACAGAATAAAAACTGAATATGGTCATTACCTGCATTTTTAACTGGGCTATTTCTGAAAGGAGTTGCTCCTCCTTTCGGGCTGCCAGGACTTCCTTCTCTTTCATCTCTTGCTGAAGTTCAAGAACTTTTTGATCCAATTCTAATTTCTCGTTCATTTGATGGCTCTGTTAATGAATTATTCAAAATAATATATACAACAATATTAAAAAGCATTTTTCATTTTCTAAAAGCATTAAATTTTTAAATTCGTGAGTATAAAGTGAAAAAATTATCTGCAGTCACTACAGTACTGAGAAAATTTAGTATAGCAAAAACAAAAATGATAAAGGAGGAAATAATATTAATATGCTTTTGCCTTAAATCCAATTAACGACTGCCAAGAAATATTTAGGAAAGGTGGTTTAAAAACTATTTACGTTTTGAGACGCGTTTAAAATGGTCTGGCATGTAGCTCCACTATCCAATGGTTCTTCATGGATAATCATGATGGTTCCCTGGCCGTCAGGTGTTCCAACAGTTTCATTAGCAGCCACTGAGACATGAATATGTTCACCATCTGCCGTGTGTCCATTAGCCAGTGAAGAATCATTCTCATTATTCAAGGATCCTATTAACAGAATTTTGCATTAATTGCCAAATTGCAAGTGAACATTATAAAAAACTTTAAGTGCATAACTTTGTTTATTTCTTTTTTAATAATTTTCTGAAAATGCAAAGATTTTTTTGGACATCCTGTATATTACTGTAAATCTTCTATTATAATGCAAAAATTTTGGCCTAAAAAGCCACCTAAATTTGTGGCACTGTATTATGCAAGAGGATAATAATATTAACCCTGCAACGACTGATAAAGATGCATTCTGTCCTGATGAATTCAGACGAAATTTTCGTAAAAATATAAAAAATAAAAAGAGGTTTTTATTTTTATATTTTTGCATATTTTATTTCTTGTGATGATTCAAAAACGGGGGATCCCATCATACAAAAGAATAGCATTTTTACTGTTTTTTTAGGCTCTAAAAATGGAATCGCATTATACAGGAGGGCGCATTATTGTAGAAGATTTACGGTATCTTATAAAATGGATATAACATTTAACATCTGATATCTTCCAAATACATCATTATAAAATATATCACATCCCCAGAAGTTTATTTTCTAATAATCATTAGGATCAGTTTATACAATTTTCCTGAATTAATTAATATATTAAAATTCAGAATCAACCACTCCCTTTATTCATACATAGAAACAAACGAAAACAAAATGATTGAGTGTACTGGATAATTATAATTAAAGTTCCCCCCTTCTACGTGAGTAGCAGATCACGTTATTACACGGATAGTGATGAAACTTTGTGTATAGGCTATGCTTTGTTTGGTTTGGTTGGTATTAACGTCCCTTTCAACTACTATGGTCATATCAGGACGGTGTTATAGGGGCCGCAAATTTTGCCTCGCAAGGGTTCTTTTACGTGTAGCCGGCAAACATGCACCAATGGCTTTACTTCTCTTCCAAAGGAAGTGTGTGATCTCAGGATATCCTCCTGAATAATCCTAGTCTTCCTCGGCCGGGATCGAACCTGCGTACTCGGGCATAAAAGGTGATCACGCCACAACTGAGCCACCAAGGACAAAAGTATAGGCTATGCAGAACATGGGGAAGAGAATTCCAATGGAAAATTTATGAGTGCATACGGCTGCCACCAGGGGTGCGCTCCTGCTGAAGCTCCATTACCAGAACAGCAGGAATAGTGCAACAGTACTGAGAGAATATCAGCATGTGAAGGGATTGCAAACAGGATCCATGACTGCGAGAGATTTACGAAAGATGATGCAGAAATTTGAAGAGACAAGGGAGTTAGGTGTGCTGCTCGTTCACCATACCTTAATCCATGTGACTTCTGGCTGTGGGGAACCCTGAAGGATCATGTTTGTCATGGACGCATATGGACCTCGCCTGAACTGAAAGCCAACATCATTCGTCGTAATAAATAATGAATATAAACTGGAGCTGAATCTCCTAATATCAGATAAAAATATTATTTGAAAAAATAGAAGGAAAAATTCTGCAATCTGGATTCGAACCAGGAACCTCGAGTGTTACATGCTCGATGCCTTTACCAATTGGGCTATCGCAGACACACATACAGCCATGCTGTCAATAAGTGTCTTTAAGACAAACAAGTTGTCATTTTCCTTCCATTTTTTCAAATAATATCTTTACCTGATGTTTGGAGATTTAGCTCCAGTTTATATTCATTACTAGCAGAGGCACCAGCATTGCCCAGGATAATTACAATTGTAGGTATACAGTACAATTTCGTCACCTGTCCTGCGCTTCCAGCATATCATCAATGCAGAGGGTGCATATATTGAACAGTCCCTCTAATAGCATTCCATTAGTGTATTACTACCATCTGTATATGATCCTGCACGTGCCACTTTTTCCCCTGCCAACTGCATGCACTAATAAATTTTCCATTGGAATTTTCTTCCCCATAATCTGCATAGCCTATACACAGTTTCATCACTATCCGTGGAATAACGCAGTCTGCAGCCTGTGCAGAAGCGGGGAACTTTAATTATAACCATCCGATATGAATGGAGTAAAATTTAGGGATAGAGTGGGGAAAATAACGTAGTTATGAATGGCATAAAGGATCTAACATACACTAATGATCAAAACTATCCAGACATCCATTAGAAATAGTGGGTTCTGCCATGGACATAATGGTGCGAGCTCACACCAATATAAAAGGATGCAAGTCCCAGACATTAATGCAAAACTGAAGAATAAAATGAGAGGAAAACGTGATTAATTTATTCGTGAAATTTCTGTCATGCTCCTCCATTCTACCATAAATGGTGTTATAAACATGCAGAAACTATGAGAGTACCCATACCAGATAGAACATGCTGATTGATAAGATTTGGACTATAGACTGCTAAAGAGGAATCGGAAGAAAATATTCGCAATGACTTCCAAGATGCATCTGGATGCAATGTCAGCATCATGACAACTCATTGAGTGTTCAAAACTTTGGATTTATATGGCAGAGCAGCCACATATGACCAAACATTAACATTAATGCAAGAAATGCTACCCTTTGCTTATTGTGGTGTAAAGATGAAAACAAGATACTTAAACAGCAGCGATGTGTTATTTAAGAATTTTTTGAATTATGCATGTGATTAAATTCCTCACGAACTCCATGATTCGCTTGGTCATAAGCTACTGAAGACAAAGGCATGAGGGTTTGAAAACAAGGTATACAAACATTGTGAAGAACTCAGTTTGTGCTAGTGTCTTTGTTTCCGAAGTGGAAGGAAGTTATGAACTATAACAGAAATATTTCGAGAGTCAGTCTCCTTTAGTAATCTGGAGATCTTTTTATATGCATAATAGATGACAGATGATTTTAAGAGGACATTTCAATAAGTAATGCGCAATTATTTGTTATGCCGAAAGTACTGATTCAAATTTGTCGAAATTTGCTAAAACAATGTTTAAATATCAGCATTGCTGTTGCCTTTGGGGCAAAACTCTGAACTGCAAAACAAAAATGGCATACGAGCTGTCTTTGTCTACGGTTGAAAAACAGCGAGGTGTTGCAAACATCAGAGAAAAAAATTGTAAATATAGCTGGAAGGTCCTCCTGGGTCCACCATACAGTCTTGGATGCTCCTTTCTATCTCTGACTTTCATCTGTTTAGTCCAATGACTAAGTCCAGTAACGGTTTGATTCTGACGAGGATGTGAACTCTGCCGTTTGCAAGTGGATTTACAGCCAGATCACGGCCTTTTACACAGATGACATAATGACAGGAGAAATGGTGCTGAGCAAATAGGTTCTTATGTTGAAAAATAGGTAAACTGTGTAGCTTCATTGTTAATATTGTTTGGTTTGGATATACAGGTGCAAAAGTCTGGACCCATAGGCAATTTATTATAGAAAATTTTTAATTATTCAATTAACGGATATATATTAAGAGAAGGACGAGACACAAGAACCCTGGAATACAATAAATAATAAATATTAATTAAAAATACAAATTAGATAAAAAAATAAGGTATAATAAACAAAAATAATTAATCTAAATCAAAATAAAAATAAAAAGCTGACGTTTCGGATAGAGCCTATCCTTTATCAAAGCAAAAGAGGATAATTCTGTAAAAGCAAATAGAATATTAGAGAATTATCCTGAAGTTATGAAAGTTGTACTAACGGACGGGTTTATATATAGTTTGCATGGGGAATAGTAAGACGGTATTGGCTGAAAAAAAGAAGAGAACAAATGAGATTAATTAGACGAACTGTTGGGATAGGACAGGACGGAGGACAAATAGGAAATAATAAGGGGGCGGCGAGAAAAATGTAATAGGATGAAACATATGAAAGTGAAATTATAAAAACGTTTAGGAATGATAGGGTGCCTAGCAAAAAGATTTCGTATAATTATTCCTGATTATCAGCAGACAAAAAAGAGGGCTGTCATGAAAGAATATTATTGACATCGTTCAAAATTCTCGACCTTATGATTCCCTGACTGTTCTCGGTTTAAAAATAAAAAATTCCCTGACCATTCCCGGTTAATGCCATTAGGGGTGAGGGAATCTGGGAAGCTGGGGTGAGGGGTGAGGGAAGCTGGGGTGAGGGGTGAAGCAATTCGAATCTTTTCTTATTTGGAAATTCAATTCCCTCACCCCTAATGGCATTAACCTTAGCAAAGGCACCATTCCCATGTCCCTTTCCAACTTCAGCTATTCCTTAATTTGTCGCAAGCCCTATGGGCCCTTTTCTTCTTTCTTTATCTGATCTTTTATTTCTTCTTTTCAATGTTCTTCAATGTCCTTTCATATTTTTCTACCTTTGACCCGATGCTCTTACATGTGGGACTATTTTACAGGGTGACTAGCGACCGGGAATGGTCAGGGAATTTTTTATTTTTAAACCGAGAACAGTCAGGGAATCGAAAATTTTGAACAATGTCAATAATATTCTTTCATAACAGCCCTCTTTTTTGTCTGCTGATAATGAGGAATAATTATACGAAATCTTTTTGCTAGGCACCCTATCATTCCTAAACGTTTTTATAATTTCACTTTCATATGTTTCATCCTATTACATTTTTCTCGCCGCCCCCTTATTATTTCCTATTTGTCCTCCGTCCTGTCCTATCCCAACAGTTCGTCTAATTAATCTCATTTGTTCTCTTCTTTTTTTCAGCCAATACCGTCTTACTATTCCCCATGCAAACTATATATAAACCTGTCCGTTAGTACAACTTTCATAACTTCAGGATAATTCTCTAATATTCTATTTGCTTTTACAGAATTATCCTCTTTTGCTTTGATAAAGGATAGGCTCTATCCGAAACGTCAGCTTTTTATTTTTATTTTGATTTAGATTAATTATTTTTGTTTATTATACCTTATTTTTTTATCTAATTTGTATTTTTAATTAATATTTATTATTAATTATTCAATTACTAATGTAATTAATTACTATATAACGAGTGAAAGTTTTGCTGACAGTTCTTTGTGTTATTGGTTGCCTATCCGGTTACTTAGCATTAAAAATATTAGCAATCGAACGAGAGCTGGCGCCATCCTTTGCATACAAAAGCACAAGTTCTACTCTTTCTGAAATTGTTAGCTTTTCTGCCATGAAAAATCTGAAAAATAATAAATAAAATTATAAATAATACTTATATGATCAAAATTATGTTAAAAATTTAAAAAAAAAAATCTATAGTAAATTGCCTATGGGTCTAAACTTTTGCACCATCCTGTATACAAGGTTCGACAATTAATAAACGAGACTGGCGCTACTTTGAACGTGTTCAAGCATGTGCGACCATGACAATGCGTGTTTTTGATTTATAAACTATCCTTGTTGCCATGTGAACAAGTTGCAACAATAAAGGTGTGCACGCCCATATAATCTTGTGTTTCTAACTGCATGCAGTCATTAGGTTGACGTCCCAATATTAAACATGGAACAAAGGGAAAACATTAAGTTCTGTTTTAAACTTGAAAAAGCCGCTGCTGCTATAGAAACTTAAAGTTGATAAATCTCGTGCACGTGTTTTTTAAAGGAAAGAGCTGAAAGACAACAAACACATGGGACGTCCAAAAACTGTTCGAACACAGGAAAAGACCGAGAAGGTGAGAGAGCTTCTGTTAAGTGATTGGCGAATGAACCTGAAGATAATGGAAGAAATCTTAAACATTAACCAAGAAATGGTTCACCTAATATTGACACAAGATTTGGGCAAAAGGAAACTGTGCTTGGTTTGTGCCACATTTCTTAAAAGATGAGCAAAAAGGAAACAGAGTGGATGCTTGCATGGAATTCATTACAGCCGCAGATGCCAACCTGAACTTTCTGACAAAGGACGAAATCTGGTGCTATCAATAGGACCCCGAAACAAAACAACAGAGCATGGAATGGCGGTCACCAACATCCCTGCAAAAACAGAAATTCCAGCTTGAAAAATCAAGAACAAAAGTAATGCTCATCACTTTGTTTGACAGCACTGGCATTATCCATAAGGAGTTTGTTCCGCCTGGACAAACACTTGACAAGGAGTACTACAGGGAGATTTTGCAAGAAAAACCATTGAGTACTGCCACAATTTCATGCAAAAGGGAGTTGGTTCTTACTGCACGATAATGCCAGATCACGCACAGCAGTACTTGGTGAGGAGTTCTTAGCTAGCAATGCAATTGTGGAGCTTTATCACTCTCCACCAAACACATCCCAAAGGTGAAAACAAGTCCGAAAGGAGACAGATTTGAGAATACAGAGGGTATCAAAAAAGAACATTACAGCAGAACAGAGGACTTTAAAGCAAGTTTCCAAAACTTCTATGAACTTGTAGTAATAAGTGTGTAGCCTCAGAAGGTAACTACTTTGAAAAATATTAAACATTTTGCCAGACATATGTCTTGTATTTGTTAAATTGCTCCAGTCTCGTTTATTAATTGACTCACCTTGTAGTAAAATTAAACTAAACAAAGATTGTGAGTTATTACTGAAATGTACTCTTAAATGGTGAAATCAATAATTATGTAAATAACTTATTATTGATGTGTTGGGTGTTTATCAGTTGTTTTTTTTTTTGACTTTTGTTGCGGCTCTTCTAATTGTGTAATTTTAAATTAGTCTTCAACGTATCTACTTGTTTTAATAAACAGGCTCTCCCATCTTGTTTGCATAAGGCCATAAATTTGCATGGAGAGTACAGTATGTGAAAAAAAAATGCAATAGTGAAGTTCACTAATTTAACAAGAAACTCCCTTACAGGACAATGGACATTGAAAACCCTTCAATCAAGACAAAAATTCAGAATATCAGTGTGAGGCTCTGTGATCAAGTAATGGGCTTTATTTTGATGAAAATGGGCTAATGAAAAATGCAAAATTTGACAAAAAGCAGTGAGTGCAAGTTTATCAATTCTTACAACACATAAACGGATAAATTTGAAGTTCATTCGTTAAAAGATAGTCATACACACAACTGTAGATGTCCAGTCGGGTGCAAAAAGGTTTTAACCTGCTCCGTAGGAACTGAGCTTACTGGATGTTGATTGGTTGCAAAATCAGGTACTTTTACTGAGAGTCATAGACTGGACCTGTCCCTTCTGGATGAAAATAGGGTAGCAGGTATAGACTTGGGATGTGCTATTCACGTGCTCAACTATGACTTACCGTAAGTCTTAACCTTTTTGCACCTGACTGTACACGGATCTGAACACTACATTATTAAGAGAATGAATAAATTAATTAATTAGATTCAATAAATAAAGATGTGCCGATCTACTTTTAAGAGAATGGTTTAAATTCACTTTAAAAACTTCCAACTGCATTGTGAAAACACTCATATCAATGATCAATTTACCAGGATGCCTCACTTAACAGAATAGCTAGACTCAGTCCAAATATTCTGATAAATGAGAATAGACTGTTAATATTTTCATATGAGAAATCCAACTCAATTTGAAGCAGCTCAAATTTCTATGAGAAATACTTTAATATAGCTTACGTAATGAACTGTTTTTTACTGAACTTATGATGGCTTCAGTGAGAATTGGGTGAACTGTTGTACTGATTCCATCTTGAGCTATCGCAGCCTCATCTTGCGTTTCATAGTACTGAATTGGATTGTTGACTTCCTGCACAGAAAGAAGAAAGAATTTTAAATTCAGTTTCTTAAAAGGTTTTCTTGTGCCACTTAGTTTACTTGCTTTAAAAAATAAATAAGAAGATTAAAGCAAGTTATTATAAGCTACTGGAAATCAATATTTTTTCCTTGCATTCTTTCATCCTGGGTTAATATTTTAAACCAGCCAAACCAACTCTGTAGATCATAATCAGAAACGTATAATTAAGTAGGCTACACACAAATTTAAGGTTAATGGAAATCCAGTAAACTTAGAAATATACACTGTCTAAATATACAGGACGTTTCTAAATTATCTCCCATATTATACATGTTTATTACTCAAAAGCTATTACAGATTTTAACGTGATTTTTTTTATTCACAAAGAAAAACTCAAAAAGTTTCTTAGCCTCGCGTGAGTTGATAATGAAACGCGCGGTTGGCACGTGGTAACATTGTTAGCACGTTCTTCCATTTTTCGCGAGATGCAGTAAACAATGGCGAGTGCTCAAGAAAAAGCTCAATGCATGTTATGGCTTGCGGAATTTAAGTCAATGATTACAGTTCAGAGAATGTTCAAAACAAAGTTTAAAAAGATCCTCCAAATCACAAGTCAATTAAGCTATGGATTAAAAAATTTTTAAACACTGGCAGCCTGTTACACAAAAAGGGTGCTGGTAGACCTTCAGTGACATCACAGAGAGTAGAAAAGGTCAGGGAGCCGTTCAATCGTAGTCTCCGTAAATCACTTTGCCAAGCGGCTCGTCAACTGGATACGCCAATGACATCCATACATAAAATACATGTAGTGAAGCACCGCCTTCGTCTCACACCCTACAAAATCCAGATGATGCATGAACTGAAGCCAGATGACCGACCGAAGCGCTAGAAGTTTGCTGAAGATATGCTCCAAAAAATCGACAATGATCCTACCTTCCTTGAGGGCATTTTGTTTTCTGATGAGGCAACATTTCATACTTCTGGAGCAGTAAACCGACACAACTGCCGCATTTGGGGCTCACAAAACCCCTATGTTCTAAGGGAGCATATACGCGACAGCCCAAAGCTTAATATTTAGTGCGGTTTAATGCATGATCGAGTAATCAAACCTTTCTTTTTAGCTGAAGACACCGTTACCGCTGCAACCTACCTAGATATGCTAGGAAACTACCTGCTTACACATGTGGGAGAACTGCAGCCCAACATAGATACCAACAAGATGGAACACCTCCTCACTGGAGCCTGCAAGTTAGGCAGTGCTTTGATACAAACTTTCCAGGATGATGGATTGGAAGGGATGGGCCAATCCTTTAGCTCCCTCGCTCAACCGAAGTGAACCCTCTGGAGTTTTTCTTCTGGGGATATGTGAAAGACAGAGTGTACAAGACCAACGTTGATGACGTTGAAACTCTCAAAAACAGAATAATTGAAACAATCGCTGAAATCACCCCCGAAATGCTAGCCCGGACATGGGAGGAAATCGAGTTTCATTTTAACCTCCTTCACGCCATAAATAAGGGGGGGGGGGGCATTGAAATTTATTAAGGCATGCTAAGAAATTTTGAGTTTTTCTTTGTGAGAATAAAAAAAATCACATTAAAATCTGTAATAGTTTGAGTAATAAACATGTAGAATACAGGAGATAATTTAGAAACACCCTGTACTTCCTTGAAGTCTGACTTTCCTCTAGTCTTTTTTAATCTGGAATCTAACTTTCTTACGTCAAAAGCTTCTCTGGAATCATTAGACTAAGTCTATTTTGGTTTATATAATTATCTGTCTATAAGACATGCCATTATCAGCATTACTGAAAGACTCTAACCTTCACCTTTATTTAGAAATTATAATTCATACTAAGTCATTTCATACTTAGAATACACAATGAAAAACTGAATATAAATGAACAGTTTATCAATTTAGACTCACAAACTCATCAATATATATTCACTGAATTCAGAAGTGCATTTGTGATTTGTATAAACTTTAAGGATTTTATATTCCCTTCTCATGTTACCCTGAAAACATGCAATTATTTCCATTCTCAAGTACAAGGGCCGTTGGATAAATATGAGGAACGGTCATAGTCATTACAATGAACCTGAAAGAACGATCAGTTTTGAAAATGTGTGGGTGCAACTGGGAAACGACATCTCTCAAGTGCAAGGGGGATGCAAACGGCATTTGGTGCAGTATTGCTAAACACCGCAGAGCGTCGAAAGGAACATGGTGCAGCTCGTCGGAAAATTAGATGTGCAATTCACAAATTATAAAGCATCACAATACATACCCCTCACCAACGCAACATGTCACTCGACAGTCTTGCTCTCATTTCACATGACGTCAGCCCCAGAAAATTTATGAAGATTACCAAATTAATCAATAAAATGAAATAATAAATTAAGGAAATAGTTATTTATTATTAAACCGATTTTTTTACTGGAAGGCAATTAGTTAATTTTAATAACCTATTTTTAAAAACTAAGTTTGTTTAGTAGAAACTTGAGAATCCATTAAACTGTCGTCTGCTGCTACTTTCATTGCTTTCATGTGAAGTGAATTCGTACTTATTGTCAAGTAGTGGAAGAAATATGTTCCATCAAGTCCATTAATACACACACACCACCTTAACAAAGGAGTCTTTGTATGGCATGTGTGCTCAAATTTTTTCGTTTTTGCGGTTTATTTTGAACGAAAGAAAATTTTGCATTTTCTTATTTCGTAAGCATCAATAGAAACATATTTCAATTTGGTGGGAATATGTGAGGTACAAGAGAAATTGAAACAAGAACAAAAAGAATTAGTTACGGTTATTTTTTATTGACTTTGTTACATTTTGAAAGTTACTAAGACTACATAAAAAGTTAATTATGTTTTCAAAACGTTTAGCCACCATTTGTTTAGTAGACATGTGGTCACACGGAGAGCTGTAATATTTTGTATGAGTGATAAAAAAGCACCTTTAATTGGAGTTATTTTTTAGATATCAACAGAAATGAGAAAAAAAATAAAAGCTTTTTTTATTCAATTTTTTTCATGTAAATTGTGCAGTAATTTTTTTTATTTTATTTACATTTATTTGAAATCATTATTTCCCTTGAAAGTAGATTCCATAGGAATCCTAACAAAAAAGGAAATGTGACTATGGGTGCGTTTGTTTAGTCTCGTCAGATCGACTACTTCCGTTTGTTACTGCCAGTGACGCTGACGTAGTCACGCTTCGTCGCCTGACTAAGTTGACGAGCTAAATCTATCTCCACCTTCGGCGGGATTAGTATTCGAGAAGGTGATCGGCATTTTAGCCAATGTCATTATTACCAACGAAAGAATTAGTTCAAACAGAACATTCGTACCAATAGGGTTTGGGATCACTTAGAAAACATTATTTAATGAAAATAATGATTTATCATTTCGTTTTTACTGCGAGCATTAGAAAGTATATATCGCTGTTGTCGATCACCCGCTTGAAAGCAGTCGCTCTCACGAAGTCGTTTGTAATAGTCATGCTGACGACTTTCACGGCTTCGTGATTCGTAGTGACGGCTAATCGCTTTCGTCGCAATAAACAAACACACCCTATGATTGATAGTTTAAGAGTGGCAGGAAATTTATAAAAGACGAGAAAATTTCCAAATAAAAAAATTCCAAGTCTTATAAAAAGCTAAAGAAGACGATTTAGACTATAGGTACTTGGGTTTTTTATCGTTAGTAATGTCATCTACAGTTTGTTTTTTTGGACACTTTTATACCAAACTGTATTATTTAAAGGATTTAAGACTTCAACAAAATAATTAGAAAATAAATTCATCAAATTTCACCAAATGACAGGTTTAATTAAAATTTATAAAGGTGAATGAACATTTCTTGATGAACCAATAAGGGAGGCCCATGTAATTTGGACCCCATAAGGGAGAAGGGCTGTACCTTCTATTCAAAATGATGTAGCTCCAATTTTCAAACGTAGATATATAGTAGACATTTTGGGCTATCTTTTGGTGCACCATTTTTATGAAATACTATAATGGTATGGGTTTCATATAAACTTAAAATTTTTTGCATTCGGCCCGAATTACACAATAGGCCAAGTAATAGCAGAAACTTTGTTTTAACTTATGTGTTTATTAGTGCACTGTGAAAAATACAAATGATCAGCAAATATTAAAACAATGAAAAAAGGTTAGATTGTTATTTGCAGGTATTAGATGGGATGAGCTTATATCTTAATTAAATAACGTTTAGGTTAATAAGTTGATACAGTATACTAGAGTGAATATTAAGTTTCAAATACAAGATTTTTGCAAGTTGGATATGTCAAAAACACGTTATAATGTTCGGTGTGTAAATCGACTCTGGTCCAATTTACACGAACGTATATGAGGTACAAATTACACAACACACTAACAATTCTAAAATCAATAATGGCGACCAACCTTCAAACCTTTCCGACTAAAACCATGCTTATTGTTAATAAACAAGTACATAGACCCCTTTTCTTTAACCAATCCCTGATAGATTCCAGCACTGACACTTATAGTTACATGCACAATTACTATATTAACTCAAAGTAACACGAGACCGTACCAAAAGAGAAAATTTGATATATTTCCACCAATAACTCAAGCAATAAAACCAGTGTTTTTCATACACTTCTGGGTAAGGGCTATGATCATTTTTCAATCAGGAGAGTGACGCCATCTAACGTGTAATTGTGCAAAATAAAACTGGTTCGATTTACACAACAGTCCAAAATACACGGGTCTCCCGTAAATATTAAAAATAATTCAATTTTTAAACTTTAAATTTGTAACTATTATAGCCTGATAATAATTTTGACATTTTTTTAAACAAGATTAATTTGTTTATAATTTACAGTTTGGGGCTGTAATGTCCAAATTTCAACTTTGTTATTAGGCCACAAATGTCAAAATAATTATCGGGCTATAATTGTTATAAAATTTAAAGTCTGTTTTGTTTTTTTGTTTTTTTTTAATATTTATTGGTTTTTCAAGAAATGTTCATTCACCTTTATAAATTTTAATTAACCTGTCAGTTGGTGAAATTTATTGAATTTGTTTTTTAATTATTTTGTTGAAGTCTTAAACATGGTGGAAAGAAACGATGGTGTGTGCAATTTGATTCTCAATAAGAGGTATCGCAATATGCAGCTTCTGTACAAGGCTCAGGCTCTGGACATGGGCATTAGAAATTTTTTCTCCTTCCTGTGGGCATGATGTCTCTTCTTACTAAATCCAAATACAGTTTTCTTTTTCTACATTCAGAAAGTGGAGGGAATGGATGAAAAGTGACGTTTTATCTATGGATACATGACTATGCTTTTCTTTTTTCTGGCATCTGAATTATATACATGAGCAATACACTGATAATTAAGCATATATCAAATCTAATAACAGAACAGCATGTTCTATTCCTCCATTTTGAAATTCTGCCCACCAATCATGTCACTAACTGAATTTCTGCTCTGAGGAATGGCTACAGAGGGAAGCCGCATATCGCAATACCTCCTATTACAAATAGTTTCGCGCACGACATCATGCGGATTGCAAAACATGCACGTCAACGCCATCCTAACCAATTAGAAACAACATAGTACGTATTTAAAATGTTACTTAACTTTTAGGGGAAGCCTTGTATTTAGCAGAAAATGATAATTAAAATTAAATACATTTTAATATTAAATTTTAGGTTAGGTTTGCATCTCAGTTTCGTTACTTGTTTACTCAATTTTTTGTCATCAAGCAGACTTCTGTATCAGGTGGAACCAGACTTCTGCAAGCTGTTGCTAGGGTGCAGATGGAACCAGAATAGCAATCTCACAGACCATCTAATCAAAGGAACTTGATGCAGACAGTGACTTAAGTTTTTCAGCAAGATGGCATTTCATCACATTACCATAATTGGTTTGTGGACATCTGAATGATACATACCTATAACATTGTATAGAATTCAGCCAAAAAGGTCTTAATCCACTTGCCCAACATCACTAGGTCTGACTCCATTTGGTTTTTCATTTGGATATATGAAGGACAAAGAATTCATTTCCCCATCTCCTGAAAATCTCAATGAACTGCAACATCCCATTATCAATGCAACCTCAACCACTAACAATAACATGGTGCACCATATATGATCAGGAACAACTGCTGTCTGAATGTCTGCCAGATTACCCAAAGGTGGACAGAACATTATGAATAACAATATAGTTAATTAACTTGATATTTTGGAGGCCACTATCATTTGTTTCGTTACCAATTCTTTAATACAAAATGTATAAATGAATTATGAATAGCTGTGTCCTTTCAATTATGACCACTCCCAACTACTGAACCCGAACTTGACACAATTTTCTTTGAGGTAGAAAGTTCCAATTTGGTCAGGATCATCGTAAGTTTGGGAAGTTGATTGGTTAGTCTGATTGTTACCGTTTTATAGATCTTGAATGATGTGTATTTCTTTGCATACTGAGGAATTTACATATTAAAAACAAATCCTTTAAAAAAAGTCTTTGGTTCATCAACACAGGGATCACACAGCTGATCGCCACTTTCGCCAATAGCCCCAAAAAAATCAGTGGCAATTTTTATTTAGAAGTGGTGAAAGTCAGTGGCAAATAAAAATCTGATCTTCACCATAATCTGCCCTAATCGCCATTCTCACCTGGGGCTATTCTTGAATTACTCCTACCTATTTATCAAATATCGCGTTTGGCATAACAGTTAGGTTACATAAAAAATAATTACAGATCCATCCTTAATTAAAAGTGCATCTTGCCAAATTGGAGCTTTCCATGATCAAAAGTTGTATAACTATAAATAACTACATTAGAGAACAGTCATAAGCGAGTATATTTTAAGGCAGGACCGTACCCAGAATTTTATTTTGGGCTGGGGCTGAGGGGGCTGACCCTATTCTTCTAGTGGGGGGGGGGGGGCCCCAAACCCAACAGAATTTCGGGGGGAAGAGTGTGCAGGCTGAAGTGACTTTAAT
>JAHWFO010050472.1:930038-1111085 GCA_023313115.1 Rhysida immarginata
CGATCTTCACCCCTCCCCCCCCCTGGCCCCCGGCTGCTGTGACCATCATACAACAGTCGTTAATCCAGGTCCATCCAGGGACCCAACTCGTCAGCCTCAGGCCATACAGGTTCTGGATGGACATATTGGATTACAATAAATAAATAAATAAAATCTTAAATAAGTCGAAACTTTTTTTTTTCTTTTTTCAAATAATTATTTTTAAAAGTCAAATTTAAAATAAAACACATGAGATAATGACACCAAATTCATTACTTATTCCTTTACAGGTTTATACAACCTGTGACAATAAAGTTCGGTGAATGACGTCAAACTGCTAACGGTCGTAAGAGTGCACCATGATCGTATCCTGCCCCAGACAGGTCGAGACATGTTTAAACAAATTTGAGAGAATCAGCGCTGCAAGTGTGTTTATTGTGTTTAAACAGGACATTGACGAGAGAAGGCGTAGTACGCGCGGTCGAAACCCAAAATGGATCAGCGAACGAAAGAGACTTATGAAATGGTGACGACAGTTTACAAAGAAAGTGCTATTACTTTGAAGTGTGTTTGAGTGGTTTAAACGGTTCCAAGGAGGCTGGAACACCGTAGAAGACGTCCCCCGAAGTGGCCAGACATCCAACGTAATGTTATGACCCAACTGAAGGCTATCCCTAAAAACGACTACGCCAGGAGTTTCCAGGACTTGTACAGGCGTTCCCAGAAGTGCATTACCATCGACGGGGATTACTTTGAAGGATAGTAACTGCTGTTTCATGTAAGCGAGTAATCCACTCTCAATATGCCATCATTCACCGAACTTTATTGTCACAGGTTGTATATCAATAAAGTTCTCATTTAGAGGTTATTTGCAAGTATATACGGTAATTATACTATTACAAATCAAGTTGTTGGGTTATATCATTATATGCACAAATCTTTTTTTCTCTGAAGTTACTACAAAAAGATATGTGCATGTTACTAAATACATAAACAGTATTCAGTAATTATAATACCACTGTATACTCTGCCAAAGCCTACAAAGATAAGGAAAGCCTGTCTAATAGCTCGCTGCTCTATTGTTGCAATAAGGCAAAATGTTGAACAATAATCTTCTCGCTTTGCCACCTGGTAGCGCTGATAGTGATCTCTCAACTTTGCTGTGGTTAGTTGTTTACTATCTTATGCAGGTTCCAAAAAGATATTTTGACACATTTTCATATTGTATTGGAGTGTTTATTGACCGAGAAAAAATTTCGGGCCCATGACAAATAACCTTAACTTGTTACAGTCAAACTTCCTTATAACAAAATCATTGGCCACTCCCCAAACAAATTGTTATTCAGAAATATGGTTAATACTCAAGATTTACTTCTTTATCTTGGTTGGGGCCAAAGTAAAAATTTGTTATATGATTGTTCATTATAGAGAGGGTTTGACTGCATTACAAACTAAACTTCAAAACTAATTTTCAATAAAGTAAATCTACCTAGCGCACCTCTGATTTCATTTAATTTACTTTAACATAATTATGTTACCGGTCCAAATCTTAATGACGACATAATTTTTCTAATTTTAAAAAAGCAACTCTGTCGTTTCTTTTTTAACTGGAGGTGACGCTGCAGGTTACTTCTGCATATTGTTGCATTTTGGATCACCATTTGCAGCCCTATAGGGCAGGCTTTCCTTTATTGTTGTAGGCTATGACCAACACCTCCTAGAAAGAAAGCCAAACAACTGAAACGTCATATATTGTTACATCATGTTTCGACCATTGTTAACCTTATTTCTACCAATAAGAAGCCTTAAATTTGGTTGACTTATGATGTAACAATGTGTGACGTTTCAGTTGTTTGGCTTTCTTTCTAGGTGTTGTTGCTATGACTCTGCATAGATTTAAATGTTAATTGTTAAACTTCCTTAAGCCCATACATGTTCAAAATATCCACTTTCTGCCATAGTACACTCCCAACATCAACGTTAAACAGAGCGGCATACCAACTGGATTATAGCTAATAGAATATCAGTGATTAATTAGGGCATTGTTTAATTTTTTATAATTTTATATAATAATGTCTGACAATTAGACACCCATCCATTCTCAAGCTGGACAAAATAGAATCTAGTGCCTGTTAAAGTTCATTTAAGTAAGGGTTCTTACTCCCCCCTCCCCGTGGCCCACTTGAGGCATATTTTACATGAGGTCCCCCCCCCCGGGGAGGTTAAAACAATTTTTAATTGTATTTCTCCAAATAAGTATATACCATAAACACAAAACATAAAATATTTTTGAATATGGCTGTTGAGTCATAGTAATAGAGGTTAATTCTAAACAAATGAAACCACTTTGTGTTAGTACAAAGCAACTATTTATTACAGAACAACATGTAGGGTATCAATGAACAGGAAAGAAGAAAAAAAACAAAACTTCAAAAGTTTTGTGCGCTTGATGTACATGTGTTGTTATACTTGTTATTGTAGAATGGGCTGGGATAACTTGCTGTGAAATGTTGGAGCAGTTATAAATCTCACAGTTGAGAGACTACATAATCCAACTGTTCTAACAAGATGCCGAACCAGCACAACTTAATTCAGCATTACCCGAGTGAATATCACATTAAGTTATACTATTAGATTGATCATTTCACAGTTGGTGACCCATGCATGTTTAATGAAAGGTGAAGTGGGTGTGTCCAGTTAAAACTTCAGATCTCAATTTAAAAATTAAAATTGAAATAAAATCAACATTGTAAAACAATAGAAAATGAAAATTAATTGGACATGCTCAGTTCATAGTTTGTTGGACAGAATATAGGTCACTTGACCTTACTTCCTGTTGAGATAAGTGAAGATTGCAATTTACATTTCACCTGTCACAATTGACGTGGTGACTTGTGTATGGCTAGAATTAGCCCATTTTCCAGACATTTGTCACATGATGCATGAATCCCATACTGAATTCGCGTGACATAGGCATGTAAGATTTCCTAACAGATATCCCACACATTCTGTTATAATGTAGTTTCATTCATTTAGAATTGCTTGTATGTGAAGTCCCTTGAAACAAACTCGCAATATCTCTAAGATAATTAAAGCTTTTACTTGACAAATATGCCCTCACAAAAAAAACCAACTTGTGCTTAGAAAAGTTTAACCTGCATAATAAGAATTCTAAAACATTTCAAGTTATCTTATTTGCTGTTTGTCATTCTGTAGTATGCTATGTATTATGTAGTTTGTTATTTACGAGTTTTCCCCCCCTTCACCAACCTTCCGGTAATCTGGTACAAATTAACAAACAGATCCTAAATTCTTACACTGCATTTAGATATAAAATGTTTTGTCCTATAATTTAAGCACTGTTAAACTTTCCAGTTCTCTTCTTCAAAGGAAACTACAAATGCAAATTTAAGATTGATTGCATAGTAAAAGAAATGATATATTTTTTTATTTAAAGTTCATTAAGCAAACTGAGTAGATAAAAAAAATAAATGAAATCTGAAAAATAAAAACTGCACAACTACTTGCCATGGATATCACTACACCTTCTTTCCATACCGAAATTTTTATCAGTCACAGATGGAAAGATGATAGTACAAATGAGTAGTGGTTACTCTTCATGCATGAAAGGCATCCACAAAGCATAAAATCAATATCAGCTAGAGCCTACATTCGCAGCTATACTGCCAGCAATGCAACAAGGCATTCCTTCATACAGGTGACAGATAGTATCTGAGACACATTCCACCATGCTTCCTGAGATTGCACAGAAAGATCATCCAGGGTTTGGGCAGATGATTGACAGTGGTACAAACGCTGCCTCATCAGATCTCATACATGTTCAATAGGAAGCAAATCTGGAAACCTAGCAGGCCAAGAAACTGTATCCACTTTTTGCACAGCCTATCATGTCATGCAAGATATAAGGGAATGAGCATTATCCTGCTGTATGATGCATTGCGTAGTCTCCGCAAAAGTGGCAGAAAATGGGGGTGTAGCGATTTCCATAGCCAGCAGAGTATAATGCATTGGGCTGCATCCGGATTTCAAAATAAACAGGGCTGTATCAAAAATATCACAAGAGAAAATTTTGAATATCATGAAGTAAAAGACCATATTTAAAGTTAAATGCAAATAATGCCAATTTTAAATTTAAGCATCACTTTATTCTATATCAAAGTGGCAAATTCTAGGATTTTTTTCTTTTTTTACAATGAATGAACTAAAAGTTTATTTTTGACAGAACTTATTTTATAAAACTCATTTAAAAAGAGGATGACAAACAAAAGTTTAATTTAAACATACATATATACAAATCAAAATAGGACTAGTGACAAATGAGAATTTTAAATTAGATTCAGACTGAGATTTAGTTTCCAACATTATTAATTTTTAATGGCTTCAAAATTTTTCTTTAATTAAAATTACACGAAACGCAGAGATTTAGTTTCTCTGTTCTTATTATTATTATTAATACTATTCACTTCTATTTGATATCAAGTAAATAGTTTTAAATTCTACTCTTTAAGATAATGGGCTAGGATTTATACATCTTTTAATATCTTTATTAAACACATGGAATGTACGGACAATAATAATACTATAATCAATTATGGAGAATGTTGTCATAAGACTCGTATATTCCAGGAGCAACATCCATGGCTCTGGATTTCAAAGAAAGCTACAAAAAAATAAATGCATTGATTAATGATGGCAAGAACTTGAATCGTATTTTAAGGCTCAATTTATTTAAGGCTTATTTTCTTGTAGTGAGTCGATGCAAAAGTTATTCCCAATTTTGACACTTAAATGGCATTGCAAGGCAAAACTGAATAAAGTTCTAAAACTGATTTTATTGAGCAGATGCAAAGAAGCATTTTCAATATTTGCTGTTTATTTCCGAAAAATCAAGAATACTTCGCAGACAAAAAATATGTGCTGCTCAAAAGATATGGTGTGGGTGCAGTTGATGATTCCACGTGCCATAAGTAGTTCAGAAAGCTTCGCGAAAACAATTTTAATCTTAGTGATGCACTATGATCTGGACGATCGGCTGAGGCTGTTGGTACCAAGTATTGGCGCTAATTGAAAGTGATCGGCATAAAAGAACTCGAGAGATTGGTGAAATTCTTGGAATCAACTAGTCAAGCCATTATGTCAACTTGGAATGGCTAGCAAAGCCAATATACGAGCATCCCATGAGTTAATGGAGAAAATATTGATAGACAGAATTTCTGCTTGTGATTCTCTATTAGAGTCCAATGAAAACGATCCATTTTTAAATCTGATGGTTACAGATGATGAAAAATGGATTATGTATATAATGTTAAGCGCGTTAAATCTGATGGGACTGGAAGGGAATCGTTTGTTATGAGCAATTACCAGAAAACTAAGTCATTAATTCAGATAAAATACTGTTCACAACTAAGTGAATTAAGGTGAGCAATCGACCAGAAGCTGTCTGAATTAGCCAACAGAAAGGGCATTTTGTTCCATCAAGACGATGCAAGTCTTTGGCCATCCAACACAAACACGACTGGGATAATTTGGTCCATCCACCGTATTCTCCCAATATTGTGCCCTTTTCCAACTACCATTTACTTAGATCACTTCAAAAATCGCTTGAAAAAAATCACTGGATTATTTCTTTAAACAGAAACATTGGAAGTTTTATGAGCGCAGGATTATGCAGCTACAGGAGAGATGGAGAACAGAACAGCACTACTATATTGATAAAATGTAATTTTTAGTAAATAAGATTTTTCTTCAATTTTTGTCAAAAAAAAAAAAAAAAAGGACAAACTTTTGCATCAACCCAATATTTTATTTTTTGGGGGGTGGGGTCCATACTAACCGTAATTGTTGGATTGCCCGGCTGCACTTTTAGCTCTGCCAGAACCCAGATGCCGTTGGTCAGTTTCATTGACTGATACAGCATATCCTGACCTTCGACATTTCTTTTGGCAATTGTGAAAATATTGTTGTTTTGCAACTTCTGACTTATACCATCTGAAAGAAAAGAATTCACTAAGTTCAGGAGCTATTACTGTAATAAATTTAAAAATTACATATCTAAAGGAAAGGAAGGCCAGTTCTTTAGATGGTGTGAATGAAGCAGTCTATTGCCTACAGAACTTCAGAACAATTCAGAAGCAGATGCTACAGTCGTACACACCTTTAAATTGCTTGGGTTCTGATGAACCTTTGACTTTTGTAGGGACCTGTAATGACACCATTCGTTCGATTGGAGTTTCAGTTTGGGCTTGTACGATCGAGCCCATGTCTCATCCATCATTAACAATATAGCAAAGGAAAACTTCCCTTCGCACCCATAGATTGCAAGTGGATTTGCGCAGCATCGTATCGTTGCCATTTCTACAATTCCGCTAAATGGTGCGGAACCCATTGCGTATAATTTTTCTCAAGCATTCAGACCAGTCTCTCACAGATAATGCTATTCTTTGCAGTGCATGTACGGGAGCATTGGATGGACGAGTCCATTTACTGTGAGGTAAATTGGGTACCACCTTAATGTGTTACAAACGAGAAAACACAGGATCCATGTCCAGGTGTACATACAACAGTGTTGCCACTTGGTTAATAAAGAAACAGCCTTAGTTTTACATATTAAGTGAATAAGATAAGCTGGCAAGGTATGCTTCCGGAAACCAGATTCTGTAGAGCGAACCATACTGCAGCAATATAAATCACAAATGAGTCCAATAAGGTGTGTTTCTATTCATATTACTTTAGACCATGGTTCGGACATCTGAGAAGAAAAAAAATTTTAAGGACTTTTCAAGCACTTTCCAAGGATTTCTTAAACTTTTCAAGGATTTGTTAATACAACACAAATTATAAAATTTTAATAAATAAATAAATAATAAATAATAATAATAATAATAAATTAACAGTACAGTAATAATTACTGTAATAAAAGTAATTATAGAACAAAGTCATTTAATGATTTTTTTTTCCCTTTAAATTATCTAACGCAGTGGTTCACAACTTTCTTCAAATCTTGTGACAGAAACAACAGCATGGGCTTGCCAGTATGATATATATATATAAAAGCCCATGTTTGGTATTCATATGATCTTTAATGGTTATAGGGTTTGTCTCAACTAAGGTGAACCAATAGCAACTTCTAAAATACAAATCTGACAGTACTTTCAATGGAAGAATTATTGTACTTTTATATGAGAGGTTTTTATGTGAAGCCATTTTCGAATATGGAAGAGCCCACTTTGAAATGTGCAATGGAAACCCCTATTTTTAATGGCATTTTCAGATTGTACACAATATTTGAAAAATGTTTTACCCATTGTTTTTTTTAATTGATCCAACCAAGAATAAAATTTTTTTTTTAATTGACCCCAAAAAGGGAAAAAAACTAATGAACAGGGACAAAGTACTGAACTGGTCCGTTATATGCTTTTTGCCTAATTACTAATTTTTTGATTTTTAGGACATTCAAATTTTTTTCCACTGTTCTTTACATGTTTCCCTAATTAAATGCTTTGTTTCAAGGTGCTAAGCTTGTTTTTTAATTTCTGTTTTTTGCCCTTTCTTTAAATCCAAACAACATTTTCACTGCCTCTATCTCCTGAACATTTGGATCAACTGAGAAAATATCAAAAATAAAACACTTCTCAAACATTGTGTACAATCTGAAAATATTAAAAATACGGGTTTCCATTGCAAGTATATAGAAAGTACTGTCAAATTTGTATTTTAGAATTTGGCTATTGGTTCACTTTAGGTGCGAGACCTTGTGTATAATTTGCAATTTGGTTTATTCTCTCCCTTATCCACAGAAGTAATGAATTTTTTGATGCAGGGAAGATTTAAAGCAGATTTACTGGGTGGTATACTTTCAAGCCACCTATGCTGAATAAATTTTCTTTAGGTAATACTCCTACCGATTCCTTCAGAAAATCATCTCTGCGATTAGGCAAATTTTTTTTTAATAAAAAATAAAGTGCAGTTAGAAATATCTTCAATTCCCCATTTGCTTGCAACACAGCCAATTCTGAAAGCATTGTGTATGGTATGGTACCAATACTTAAGTTTATGTTCGAGGTAATATTCTTGTATTCTAAACTACAATTCTCGACCGGGGCACCACGGAAAACCAATACGAAAGCTTCCTCGCCTAGCTAAAGTATCGTTGCTTAGTGTAAGTTTCCTTAATGGAACTTAAATTGCTAGTCATATTAATATTAATCTTTAGAAGAGAAAAAAAAAACAAAAAAACTGTTTAGTATCATGTTTTTATATATTGAAAACGTATGATGAAATCGAAACCAGTGAAATTCATAACCCATAAAAATTCCATCCCCGACAACAATAATTTTGAATACTTTCACTTTAACTGAGTAGCTCTATTTTTAAAAGGCTATTTTCATTTTGTGAGGCTGTTTCAATTTTTGAGCTTTATTTTTGGTTTTAATGTCATTAAATTAATTTTTCCTTAATTTGTCAATGGTAATGAATTCACTTCACACAACCACGATGTCCATATACAATGGCGATCAGATCAGGCCAGACTTAGGCTGACAGTCTGCATTCTCTGATCAAATTCAGTCGGACTTCTTAAGACATCCTTACACCCATTATTTGCCAACAGCAGCTTAAATCGCTCTTTTGCAAGTCAGGCTAGAAAAGTTCAACTTCGTTTTAACCTGACTGGTGTACACCAACATCTCAAGGCAGCCGCTTGGCCATAACCTCCAATGATAAATCTCTTAAGTCATATTCACCGCACAGTTAAGTCAATTTAAATGTCGCTGAGTTTAAGTTGCCATCTACGGCCGCTTAAATAGTTCTTTAGACCAATGCGCATGCACAGTATATCTCCAGCTACTCCAGCCAAAGAAAAACAACATGGAGGGCTATATGGAGTCTCTTCGTACCTTGGAAAATGTTTTTATTTCTAAACATATACATTCATCATAAATAGATGAATCCAACAAGAAAAAATATTATCTACCTTGTACGGTCTGACGAGGTTGATTTTCGAAAGCACTACCGGTTATTGAACGAAACTTTCGTGAAGGAGATCAGCAGATGCATTATTGTTTAGTCACTATGGCCATGCTTGGAATAAAACTTAACATGAAGTCAGGTCATATACATTTCATAGGTCACTTGAAACTTTGAACCAATAACAAATCAAAACAATGATATTTGGCTTACGTTACAGCTTAGCCAAGCTCCTGCCTTGAAATGTTGATGAATACCTATCAGGTTCAAACGAAGTTGAAATTTCAAGCCTCACTTGCAAAAGAGTTAAGCAGCTGCTCGTGACCTATTGATACCAAGCATGGCCATGGCAACTAAACAACAACGTGCCAGCTGATCTTCTTCACAAAAGTTTTAGTGCGATAACCGGAAGCACTTCCGAAAATCAGCCTCGTCAAGTTGTACAAGGTAGATAATCTTTTTTTTCTTGTTGGATTCATCTTTTGCGACGAATGAATTTGTTTTGAAACAAAACGTCTTCAAAAATAAGATGAGACTGCATATAGTCCTCCATCTTGTTTTTCTTTGGCTGGAGTTGCTGAAGATACACTGCGCATGAGCGTCGGTCTAAGATTGACTCAAGCGGCCATAGGGGGGAGGGGGGACTTAAATCAGCGACATTTAACTTCACGGTAACTTAAAATTGAGTTTAAACTAGTTTTAAAATGTGGTGAATACGACCGTTAAAGAACTACGGAACTAACCTAACCTTCGGAGGCACTTTACCCATCATCCATCCGAACAGGTGCATTGTATAACGCTAGAGTCAAACAACATTAGAAATATAATTTTTTTTTTCTTCAAGGCTTTCAAGCAGTTTGCAAGTTTTTTTTGTTTTTTTTTTTAAAGTGTAAAACCCATGAAGATATCAGACATGTAAATTATGACATTCATTTGGAAGGGTGTCTCGGTGTAGCATTGGAAAGGACAAATGTTTTGGACCAAGCAAAAGTCTGTAACCATCAATAGAGATACCTGAATTGAGCGAGACGTTTTGAATTGTATACTGCATCTCGTTTTCAGAAGGAATGTCTTTCCAAGTTGCAAGGAAGATGCGTTTATCCATTTGCCCATCTTCAACAATGAGCACATTCATTGGCACAATGCACGTGAAATAAAACACATCAACATTATTTTTAACAGCAATCTGAAATAAAAAGATAAATGTGTAATTCAAGCAGAAAATAACATATCTTTGAAAATATGTAAATGCAGTACTTGTAAATTTGTTAAAGGATCCATCCGCTGCACTGGGCCAATGGTGTTCAGTTGTAACACAACATCAATCGATTGATTCGGATGAAGGGGTGATGGAACTTGCAGTTGTGATGAAGGTATCAAACCAAAACTAGGATCAATACAAGAAATGAAATGTATAAGTTCAGGGAGTATATTTTTTTAGTGGTAAAAGCTTAAATTTTTGTTTTTTTACCTATTTTTATTAAACTGGATAGCAAATCCAGACATTGCCTGCATAGCTTTATTCGAGTAACTCATTTCCATGTTTATAACCCCTCCTTTTCGAGAAAACGTTCCCATTATTTCCAAGCCCTTCCCTTTATTAGCAGGAAGCCAGGCCTATATACAAGTAAGATATTTATGAGATACAAATAAAATGAAGTCGGATGTACAAGCTGTCTATATTTTTATGCAAACCTGTTTAGGAGCAGTAAAGTTTGTTGGAGCTGCAGTAAAGCCAAATATGTCCCTCAAAAGGCCTGTGGTTGTGTTGGCAACTGGAGGAGCAGCAGCAGCGGCAGCGGCGGCAGTGGCAGCAGCAGGAGGAGCTGCACCTACATTGCTTGGGGAGTCGGAGAGCTAAACATTAAATTTAAAAATTAATTATATTTAAAATGACAAACATAAATGTAAGAATGTTTCTAAGCATTTTATGATGTCCAATGGGGGAGGGTGGAGGGACTGGACAAAAACATCACTTAGATTTTATCATATACACTACTGTTTATAAAAATCGCAACACCCTGATGGAATGGTCTAATCCATATGCAATTTGCAATATTTGCATACAATGGATCAGAGTATAAATGATTAGATTTTCAGAGTAATTGCTTGAAAGAACACCATGCCTCGACGACGACGAAGGGTACCATATCAACAGCTGACAGACTTTGAAAGAGGACGCATAATTGGTCTGCGTGAAGCGGGATGGTCAGATCGTGACATTGCTGCTCGTGTAGGACGTAATGCAACGACAATTATGCGTGCATGGAGGCAGTGGAGCGAAGAGAACAGGGCACACTGAAGACCAGGCTCAGGAAGACCCAGCACGACGACACCGCGAGATGACAGACATCTCTATCGCATGTGTATAGCAGATTGTACAGCCACTTCCACAGTGTTAGCACAACAGTGGGGTGCTACAGTAGGCAGGACAATGTCTGCTAGCACTGTACGACGCCGTTTGATTTCCAGAAGATTGATGGCACAAGTACCATTGTTGCGGATTCCTTTGACTCAAAACCACCGGCGCCTCAGGTTGCAATGGGCCCATCAACACCAACAGTGGCAAGCTGAATGGCAACAAGTTGTGTTTTCGGATGAGTCAAGGTTTAACTTGCAGCACCATGACGGCAGGATACGAGTCAGAAGACATCGTGGCGAGCGCGACCTTCCAGAATGCATCCTGCAGCATCATTCAGGACAAACGTCAGGGGTGATGGTGTGGGGTGCAATCAGTTACCATGGCCGTTCCCGTCTGATCAGAATCCATGGCAATCTGAACAGTGACCGGTACATCAGGGAAGTTGTGCAACCCGAGGTCATCCCCTTCCTGCAGAACCTTCCAGGCGCTGTATTCCAACAGGACAATGCCCGACCGCATGTGGCCAGAAATGTCCTCGCCTTTTTCCAAGCACATCAGACGCCCTTGTTCCCCTGGCCTGCTCGTTCACCAGACTTGTCCCCATCGAACATGTGTGGGACAGGGTTGCTCATCGATTGGCTCGTCAGACTCCTGCAGCAGCAACTGTGGATGAACTGTATACCCGTGTAGACAGAGCATGGCAGGACATTCCCCAGGCCCTTATTCAGAGCTTGTTTGACTCAATGCCACAATGTTTAGAGGCTGTAATTGCATCCCACGGTGGTTTCACCCGATACTAATGTGACAATAAAACGCATTGTATTTACCTGAAAATCTAATGGTTTCTTTTCTGACCCATGATATGCAAATGCTCCAAATTTAATGCAGACTGGGCTATTCCATCAGGGTGTTGCGATTTTTATAAACAGTAGTGTATATTAAATAATATCCATCCTTTAGGATTACAGAAATTTTGCAAGGTTCATACTTTTAGCCCAGCAGTTACCACTTTCATTGACATGCAAATGATGAGAAGTACATTGTAAGGGTTGAACGTTAAAGCCAAAAAAACGTTAAGTTTACAAAAAGATTTTGACATTTTGCAGTTCTCGCTTTGCACATCAACATTTTCCTAATTGAACTTTATCCTTATTGGTATACCAGCTGTGCATTTGGTGATATCCTACCAGTTAACTTAACATTGTAAAGAGAATGCAATGAAAATGGGAGAATATGAACTTATTGTAAAAGTTCTCAATTTATACAGATTAAATTTACACATTTAAGGAATTAAGATATGGAATTTGAGACTTAATTTCTGCAGATTTGGCATGCTTTAGCATGTGTTCTACACCTGATGCTGTGGGCTATGTGGCACATAGAAGTAAAACTTTCTTCATAGGAGGTATTTTCTTTTTTTTACAACACTCAAATACCACAATCTCAACTGTTAGGAAGAATTAAAAATAAAAACAAAAAATAACTTACAAGGCTGTCTAGTCCTCCTCCAAGTAAATCTACAGTGTTCGAAGTAGCAGCCACAGGAGCAGCAGGAGTAACAGGAGGTGCACTTATGTCCATAGACAAAAGGTCACCAATTAATGATTCTTGACTTGGAATCACTGTTGCTTGTTCGGCCTGATGAGCTGGGCTTGCAGTTACGTCCTCTCCACCCGATCCACCACTGATAAAATAAAATTGTAAATTTGAAATCAGTCTACATGAAATCTGGATCTACACAAAATTAAATTTTAAAGTGAAAATGTATTTTTCATATCCAGTATGTACGAGGAGAAGTCAGTAAGTCACAAACGGTGATTTAAAATATACGAAGTGGAATAGGAATGCGAAACGGCTAGATTTTCAAGTTATTACAAGGGTCGTTCAAGGTTGGCCCACCAATCGTACACTCTTGCCCGTCACAGTTTCTTCCCTATACTACGCAAGTAATCACACTAACTATTCTATTCATTATGCACGCAGACTAGTGTTTTGAGACTTAGATGTATAAAATATCAAAAAAGTTTTTTTGATTAAAGGTTCACTTTAAATTAAGCAGTTTTACTTTTACACTTCTATATAAAGGGGGGAGGGGGGTGCGGCATAACTATCCCTGTGGCGAATCTTGCGGTTTTTTTTTTGTTTGTTTTTTTTTTTTTAGAAAAAGATGAATTTCAGCCCTGCAGCTTATTCCATTGCTTCAGCATTATTACCATAAATTACAATAATAGGAAATAATAACCTTTCACTTAAGTCCTGAATACGTAAATTAAGCCAAATGCAAATTGCACCTTGCAAATCATAACAGCAGAACAAAATTCTTAAAATCAATTTGCAGTGCATTTATGATATTCAGAAACAAATGATATTCTGAACTTTTTAAAGAAGTTTAAAATGCAAAAGGTTCTTCAAGTTTCTTAAAATTGTGTACTACAAAATTCAAATTTCTTATTTGTAATCTTAATGAAAAACATGAAATTATAACAATAAATTTTTTACAAAAATGAAAGCTGAAAATGGAAATCCATCAGGATCAAGAACAGCAGATACATATAATAACCATGTTATAATTTTATAATTTGAAAAACTCTTTCAAAAGGTGAAAATTTGTACAAAAAGGATTTTCCATTTTGTAATTTGATTTCAAGTCCAAAGCAAGAATCATAGTTCATATTGCTCAGGAAGAATATAAAAAAAAAAACCACACAATTTCAACTTTTAACTTTTCTATTTGAGATGTAAATTCATTCTAAAAGCTTAAGAAATTCTAATAATTTCTAAAGATAATTAATATTAAAACCAAAAACAAAAGTAGTTTGAAATATGAATTTATCAACAAGTGTTTTTTTTTCAGGAGCTCATTAGAGAGAAATTAAAATTTAACTTACGAGTTTTGTCTGGGAGGAAGGATACGTCGAGTGCCACTACGACCTTCAACAAAAGCAGATGGTGGTTTATGGTAAACAGAAGCTAAACTTGCAATATGACAAATTAATTCATCCAAAAGGGTCGGCTCCAATAAATCAGTCTCTTCCGAAATCAGAGGCTTCTCAGCCAAAACTACTTCCTTTGCAGCTGCAGGGTCAGTAGATAGAAGACGCCAGTAAATAAATCCACGATCTCGTAAGTCAGGATTATCGCTGTCCTGAAAAGGGAAAAAAAAAAATTAATAGTGGCCGTAATTATATAATTAAAAAACAAAAATAATTTTACAAACTTAAAAATAAAAACTGTAGCAGTAGATTCAAGTAAGAATTTATTTTTGATTTGAGATGAATATATCCAATATATTAGAATATCAGAAAATTTTTAATTGTATTTACAGTTCATGATTAAAAGAATTTCTATATCCTTCAAAAATTCAGAATTCTTGGGATTATAAAAGTTAAGAAAAACTTACCTGCGTGGCCAAACTGAGAACTTGTTGAACCAATTCTTGGGTGTCTGTTGGGCGTTTCAAAAACAATTTCACGATAGCTGTGAGCAGTTGTAACTGAACCTGAGTGTTCTCATCGTGGAAACCCTCGAGGAAACTCTCCAAAAGCTCATCAGCATTGTCAATACGCTCAGCGTATTCTCCAATGATCCAAATCATAGAGGCTCTTTTCCAGGCAAACAAAAATCATTAGTTATCAAAACTTTATAAATGTAACTTAGGGAATTCCTAAGAAAATCTTACCGTGCTTCTGGCTCATCCAAGGTATCCAAGTTTTCACAAAGAGTTGAAATTATACTTTCGTATTTATTAGGGTATTTACGGAAAATATCCTGAAAATTTTTTTAAGGAAATTTTAATTTAATTAAATTTTTTAATTAGAAATTTTTAGGAGATTTACAATTTTTCAATTTTATAAATCAAAATGTTAAAAATTATTATACTGGAAGAAAAAAAAAAAAAAAAAAAATTTCTTAAAATGTTGATGCTGATGCAAACAAAATTTTATAAATTTTTATTTCTACTATTCCATATTTACATGGATGTTTCAATAATAACTTTTTTTCTCAGCTAAATGTTGGTGGAAAAAAACCGTGTGCACTCATCTTTCAAATTGTTTTGGCATTTGCTGTTGTAATTCCATCTTGCAGCATCAAGATGGAATCTAAGTGAGGTCAGGTGAATTCCAAACAGAGCAGTAATTAAATTTGTTGGCTGAAATGGAGTAACAAATATTACAAGTGTTGGCCGAATGTCTACAAAGAATTGATAAAAGCAGTTGGGTGCAGCCTCAGTTATCGTTCAAACAAGGATAAGTAAATCTGCCTGGAAGAAGAGGTACTGCACAGGTACACGTGCTCTCACATCCAGCTGGCAAAAAAGCCACAGATTTGAATGAAGATTATGTTGAAAAATAAGTTTTTGTAGCCAAAGAATTGAGGAATTAATGATGTAATTAAAACTTCAATAAATCCCACAGCTTTGAGGGGATGAGCTACATTACTTAGTGACAGGCTCTTGTAATAAATATTTACACAGCTTTATGTTAAAATAAAACATAAAAATCATCAATTGTTCTGCAAAGTTTAATTAAGTTTAAATTTGAAAAATGATGATTCCTTACATTTTTGGAATTTATGATGAATATTGAATCATGCAAAACTTAAATTCAAGATTTCTTTAGGCTTAAGAGAAATTCTGCTTACTTTAATCACAACAATTGCTTCTTGCACAACATAGTTAACTTTAGTTTGAATCAAATCCAACAAGGTGCTGACACAACGTTCAGCTGACTGTTCCACTTTAATGGCACATCGACCAATTGCCCTCACTGCCTTCCTCACAAAATCGACATCTACTTCAGTTGCATACCTGGTGACAAATTTAAAATACAATGTAATAAACATTTATAATCAATAAGTTAAAATAAAATTAAGAGTAAATTTAAATTTCATTACTCTTTCAATTCGGCAAGAACTTGAGCAATGTTGGCTTGAGAAGCTAATCGAATCATTATGTCCAATTTTTCCAATTTTACATATATAGGGTCGTTGTATTTGACAAAGAAAACTTTCATTTCATGCTTGAGAATATCAGGTCTGTTTACGAGACAGATAGACAGAAAAAAAAATTAAAATTTATGCGGAATATAATCTTTATAGTCTTAAAATTAAAAATAAAGAAAGTGCTATCCCAGGGACCAAATTGGCCACTATGGACAACAGTACAGCAAGGCTATCTCCAAGTGTCCTGAAGACTACTAAAGGTGCTTCTAAAAATTCACTGGATTCTGATAGAGTGAGCTTTCATCGTTCAATGTGAGCACTCATAATTGGCACATCTAAAAACTCCCCGCTCTCATCGTCATGTAGTGAACACTCACAACCAACATGATCAAATTTTGAATCAGATTAGTTTCAGGTTGAGCCTGATCACGTTTGCTTTGCAATAAATTAAAATGGCCAACAGTGAAAGCATATCCAACAACATCCAAATGCGGTTTATAGTTTTGTAATGAATCTGAAGCCACAGAACAGGTCAAAATACACGGCAGGGGCAAGAGAGCTGAAGATGAAAGCAGAGAGTTTTATATATTTTACTTTTTTTAAAGATTTCTCTTAGATTTTGATTTTCTTTATTTCACTTTCGTTTTTCTTATTTTAATTTAATTTTAATTTAAATTATTTTATTGTATAATACAATCAGTTTATAATAATTACAATACAATACAATAAAATCAGCTAATACAATAAAATGTAACCACTGAGCCTAAGCTCGTAGGGTTTACACTAAAACTAAAAACTAAATCTAAAAGGAGGATTAAAAAATAATAATATAAAATTATGATGGAAAAGGAAGAAAAAGAATCAAAATCATTATTTGAAGAGACCCATTTTTTTATAACTCCCAGGGAACACGAGCATCCAGCTTACTGCCTCTTTAATTTTAACTCAAGTCTTTGGTTACCTTTTTTGTACTATCAGATTAATGTTGCGCAAAGCCACATACTGCACTTCTGGTTCAGATGACAAAAGAGTTACCAAGGGTGGGGCCAATTTCTTCGTCAGAGTCAGAACAAAATCAGAATCTGGTCCCATCATTTCCATAAATTTCATCAAAACCTAAAACAAATGCATAGATAAAAATGTTTTACATCATAAATTTACCACATTTATCATTTCTTACATCATAAAGTTACCTTGACAGCAGAAAGAACAACAGCAGCATTAGCATGAGCTAAGCGTGGAGTAACTCTCTCACATATACTGAAAAGAAAATTGTTAAAATTTTTATCAAAAACATACATTCATATTATCAATGGTTTGATAAAGGTTCATATTATAATGAAAATACAGTAGGAAAGAAAATTCCACAGTCTGGGCTCGAACCATAAACTAATTGCACTGACGCTCTAACCAATTAAGCCACTGTGCAGTGAAAGACTTATGCTATCTCTATGTTAGAGCATATGGCTAGTTCGCAGGTCGGGACTAACTTTCCTACTGGGTTAATATTTGTTAAATAATGCTTAAGAATGCTTAAGGATTTTTTTAAATTCATACACCATATCTCAAGAACCTTCCGAGCATCGGCATGATTAGGTTTGAGCCCAGACTATGGAATTTTCTTTCTTATTTTCATTTATAATTTAAAAATCTGAGATAAGGCATATGAATAAAACCCTCAACCATTTTCAAATATTCTTTACAACAGTTACTAAACGGTTACAAACCTCTGGGCTTCTCGTTCATCTTTTGGATTATAATTAGCCAATGAATCCAGAATAAACACTTGACCCCATTCAGTACATTCATTCAAAGCTGTCAATAATTTATTAATGGTCTGTGCATTCATCTCAATTAAAGGTTGCCCACTACTTGATGCTTCATTAATTTCAGAGAGAGCAGCCACAGCATTTGCAACAACCTAATTAAAAAACATACAATTTATAATATGAAATATTTCTTTCCTTGTACATAGGAAATATTAAATATTAATTTCATTTCAAACATATAGTAGCATCATGAAATACAGTCACTAAGTTCATGGACTGTCGTTTTGTTGCACTATAATGACAATATCTTTACACACGCTTTCATATACCACATTGTCCATCAAAATGGTTGCCGTTGGCTGCTATGCACATCTGCCAATGTTAGCACAGCTGTTGGAATGCCAAAGAAAGGCACCAGCAGGAATATCCCAAACAACTGTCTTGTGGCAGTGACCATCTCAGCAGACTGAAATCTACACCCACGTTGCTTTTCTCTCATGCAGGCAAAAAAAGAAATAGCATGGTGCGAGATCGGGAGAGTATGAAGGGTGTAGAAAACAACCTGTTGCTGTGCAATTTCTCTTGGACAAACAACGACTGATGTGCAGAGGCACTGTCATATAGCAACAACAATTCTTGCTGGGCCATTTAGTCATCTGAAAGGGTTTAATAGCAAATTTGTGACACAACATGTTCATCCATTACTCAAACTGCGACATTCTCGAGTTCTGCCGCTCACATTCAACTGTCCTTAAAAACGGAATCTTAGTTCTGTTTACCAGTACACACTCGACTACAAAACTGCCCTGTTATGTCAAGATTTGTTATGTTGCAATATTGGTTAAGTCGCAGTCAATGGCTGGACCCCGTTGTTTTGTTTTTTTTTCCAGTGGGAGGGAGAAAACTGCTCTTAAAGCCAGTCTACTCTTATATCCACATCTCTTATAAGTGGACTCTACTGTAAGTGTAAGTGTATTGGAGTCACCCATCAATATTAGTTATTGGCTCTGGGTGAGCTATGTAAAAATGTTAACATTGGCTCTTTGAGTGCCTTTTGAAGCAATCAATTTATGATGATCTTTCAGTTGTATTTAGCTTTCATGCAATAAAGTAGTCCTACTTTGATCCAGTGAAGTACAGTGCACATTTCTTCGCTGCTTTTGACGTTTTCCAGGTTTTTTTTTTCCGTTTTACACACATAGTAGAGGTTTCTTGCATTAATCCTGCCCTTAACTTTTTTAAGTACAAATTGTTGACACTGTTTAATATTAATGTTTTATTTTTGTTTTTTTTTTTTAATATTTTACAGTGCATACAGTATATGATTTTTTAAAATTTACATTATATACAGGGCAAGTGTTTAGTAAACATACAGCAAAAACTTTTTTTTTTTTTTTTAAGGTGCTATTGAAGGCGACACCTTCTGTCATGGAACAGAAACTCGTGATATCGCAGGCAGCAAAATCTTGGCTCCCAAAATTTGCGACATAATGGGCCAGCAGGGTAATTCTTGCTGGAACAAGAGAGGAATTTATGTGACATCATCAAGTTAATCAACCTATGTGCTGCACTGTACACCAGCGAGGCTATGCTCCAAGTCCAGGAATTTGATGATTCTAGGGGCATATAGGTGAGCATAACATCTCAGAATAAATGATCATTAGCTAATATTTTTTTTCCTAACAGTTAATTTCCACTATTAATGGAATAATTTTTATGAAGGACTTCGATATGAAAGACATTTTAAAGAATTTTACCATAGGATTAGAATCAGATAATAGGTCTTTGAGTTGATCGAGGAAACCTTGATCTTCAACTAAACTGGGGTTAATGTCGTGTAATTTTGCGACACAAACAGCAGCTGTCTTACGAACATAGGGATCTTCGTCTTTCAAGCATTTTCGTAATGGTTCACATAAATATTCTGTAATTTTGTCAACACGGATGCAGCCCATTGTACGGACGGCAAGAGCACGAATCAATGGATTTGGATCTTCACAATCCTATTTAAAAGGAAAAGTTATTAAAAATTATAAATAAATAAATAAGAATCATACAGTTTTTATATTACTTCAATAAATTTACAGTATAACATATCATACTTTAACAAACGTATTCACAGCCATAATTGCCATGTCTGGTTGACTTTTGGCATAGTTCATTAAATACAAGTACACCAACTTTTTCAATTCAAGGTTATCAGTTTGCATGCAGTTAACAACATCGGGGAAAAGAGCACTTGAAGAATTAAAAAAAAAAAAAAGTTAACGTTCAAGATTTTATTCAGTTAATAAAATATACATATAAAACTCGAGTCAGTATCTTCACTCACCTGACGTCTTTCCCTACTGTCATCGAAGCTATGACTTTCTTCACAGCTTCTCTCTTCTTTTCTTTTTTATCACTGTTCAGCTCGCTCTTTAACTCAAATATTTCACCTGTCAATTAATTTATTATAATTTTTTACTTTATAAAATTAAGCTTAATTCTTTACAATATGCGAAATTTTAGAAACTCCCACTTTACCCTTCTTCGTAGTCGTGAAATACTTGGAGTCGGTCATTTTGGATTATTTTTAGTCTAAAGAAATTATTAAAAACATTAAAATCAGGTTTTAAAAATATAAAAAACGTCCATGCAATGAGTAAATATAATGCAATTACCTCTAATAAAGATTTATATTAAATTTTGCGACTCTTGTTTTATCGGGTAAAGAAAATGGTCGTAATTTCTAATTCACCAAAAAGCAACTTATTCGTTTTACGTCTAGTCTTAACAAATAGAAACTGTAAACATCACACAGAAAAACACAGAACGCCGCTAGAATCTGAACTATAACATCGGGTTTGCTAAAGAAAACGACAATCACAATAATTAACGTCCTAAATGGTAAAACCACCACTATCCACACACCCACCGGTCGAAGATGTCAACTTAGGAGAGAAATGCGCTAACTTCCGCTTCTGCGTTCTCTGCAATTTCCGGTAGCGCCATGTTGATGCGCTTTAAAACGAGAAGTATTTCATCACTGATAAAATATGTCATATCATAACAATTAATTAACTTCTTTGCAATTTTCTTTATCTTCTTGAACATTTCTTTTCCTATTTTTATTTTGTATGCGTCTATCTTATCTTAGTAAATATTTATGTAATTTAATAAACGATTAATGACAGGAAACTGCTGCAGTATTTTGTTAACACTGACCTGTATCTGATAAGGAAATCTAATTAAGCATAAAGTTTCATTAACGATTAAAAGAATTCAATTTAAAAAAAAACAACAGTGCGAATTGATTATTTTTAATCGAATAGTAATAATAATTAAAGTGATTTATTAAATTAAATAATTTCTTAAAAAAAAACAAAAAAAAACGTAGGTCGCTCACAGGTGGACCTCACTGAGGATATTGATTTTCGTTGTACTTTAAACTTCTTGGGGAAATTATTTTTAAAAGCTCAGCTGCTAATATCAAGAACACTTTTAATATTTCTTTTATTTACTTATTTAAAAATTTAAAAAATTAAAAATTGAAAATTTTTAAATCCATTGTAATGATGTTTTTAATTCAGGGGCATTTTTCTCTCATTTGACAGCTAAGTTACAGATGTTTCTAAACAGATGATAATTACGTTGTTGATAACTTTCTCATCGGAAAACTTAATTCTTACGAAGACCTTATTAATAAAGTTACATATTACGTATTACGCATTTTGAATGAATTATAGATATTAACTACCTTAATAATTGGTATTTATCAGCAGTACCGGTTGTTGTTGGTGTGCAGGTTGTGCACTGCACTAGGGCGCCAAGCTAAAGGGGTGCCAAAAGGTGACCGGAAAAAAAAAAACCCATAACGAAAAAAAAGCACATGCATTAATTTTTTTATGTGAGTATTTTCCCGTGGTGCGCATTTTTCTATTGTTTCTATAGTAGAAGCAAAATCGATTTATAATTTGAAAATGTAGTCTCCAAAACTAATAAGGAGACTCCACGTACTCGAATTCACCGATTTTGATGAAATAATTTGTGCGAGTATTTTTCTTCCAATTAAGCTCGTCTAATAACTTGGAATGGTCCAGCAATAAGCCGTTGGACTCTGGTGAAAAGACCTGGATTCGATTTCTGTGGAGGGCACGATGTTCTTTTTTTTTCCCCTGAAAGTTTCTTTAATATGTACAGGGTGTTGCAGATAACTACAGGGCAGTATAACGGGAAGCCTATCCGCTTGATTGCAGGGGCCGGCTCGACATCAAATGATAATTTGGTAATTTTATCAAAAACATGATAGTTTTGACGTTCACCCCCCCTCCCCTAATGTGGAAACTGTTGGCTGCTGCAAGGCCACCTTCATCTTCCTCCATTCTGCCAATCGACCGAGCCGGCCCCTGCAATCGAGCGGGTAGGCTTCCCGTTATACTGCCCTGTATAGGAGTTACACATATTTTTTATAAACATAATCGCAGTTTTCCAATTCATTGTCGTTATTTCTCCGCAATTATTATGGAAGGAAGGCAAAAGAAAAGACTGTATAATTTAATTTATACACTATGGATGAACAAATACAAATGAATATTAAAAAAAACAAAACAACCTAATATCACGGGCAACTATTTTTTATAAGTATCACAACTTTTAGGATGATAATTATCTTAGAAGCAAACAAAACATAAATGCTCCTCGCACCACGAACATTTTATAAAACCCATTGCTCCACATTGGCATCTATTGTTCATAAACGTTGGAAGGCAGAGGTTATGTTTTTTTTCCTTCTAAAACTTTTCTTTATATGTTTGGTAGTATTATACAGGTGATTCAAATCGTGTGTAAAACAATTTATGGGGGTATTATAGAAGTCAAGGTAAACGCAAAAAGTCCTATGAACATGGGTCCGAATTTGAACGATAACTAAGATATGAACAGAAATAATATTGCTGCTACCAAGATCAACAAGTTAATAACTCAGATTCTGTATAGCCTAGATTAATGAAATTTGGAGGAATAACAGGGTACTTATATCGTTAAAATTTGATCGAATTCCAACGAGAAGTTTCCGAGTTACGCAGTCAAAATTGTAACAAGTGCTGCTTAGTGCTCACAAGTGAACACGTGTTATGATGTTGAATGAGTAACTCGGAAACTTCTTGTTGGAATTCGATCAAATTTTAACGGTATACACAGTTTTATGTACCCTGTCATTCCTTCAATTTACAGAACCTGAGTTATTAACTTGTTGATCTTGGTGGCGGCATTTTTAATTCTGTTCATATCTTAGTTATCGTTCAAATTCGGACCCATATTCATAGGACTTTTTGTGTTTACCTTGGCCTCTATAATACCCCCTTAAATTGTTTTACACACGATTTGAATCACCCTGTATACATTCTGTATACACAATCCCAACTTTCCAATTAATTGTACATGTATTATTTTTTCATTAAAAATTTACTTCGTTTTTTTTTATAACCGAAAATTTATTTATTTATTTATTTATTTATTTATTTATTTATTTATTTTCTACAAAAGCAAGTGATACTTATAAAATAGTCAACCGTAATATTAAAAATCGATTTTTTTAAATATCCATGTACAGTTGTTCATCTATAGTGTATTAATTAAATTGTACACTTATTTCTTTTGCATTCCTTCCATAATAGTTGCGAAGAATTAACGAGAATAAATCTTTAATGCACTGGGTCACTCCAAGCTAAAGTAAACGGCAACATGTCTACTGCGTGGGCACTGATAATAAACTTTATGAATTTTCTTTTCTGCAGATTTTGAGAAGTGCATCGAATGGTTTTGCATGAGAGCTTAATTGGAAAAAAACTACTGTTACAATTTTTTTTTTCATCAAAATCGGTGTATCGGAGTAATGTACGTAGAGTAAGTAATTTTATGCAGGGATGCTAATATATTTTCTGCACAAGAGCGTCTTACATATCAGCGCCGGCCTAGAGTAGAAGGATGACGAAAGACTAAGAAGGTAAACATCGTGAATTTTCAGTAATTTTTTGATTACTGATTGGGTTTACCAAGCATATTGCTTCCTTCATAAGAAAATTAGAATGTCTTCCTCTTGAAAGTTTAATAGTTTTATTTTTCTTTACGGAATTTGGTTATCCTCTCTATTATAATCCGATATCAAGAATATACTGTCGGTATATACTATATACGAACTATATACTAGATAGTCTGGCATTAGGTCAACTTTGCTTTCCTTACTGACCTTTGCGAACAATGATCTGCACTATCTAGCCCTTCGTCACCGGACACTCTCCAAAAGCGCATGGGATCGTCCGTACACTTCAAACATCCTATAAAAGACGTTGACGGGTTAGAATATGCTCATAGCAGCTACTACAGTCAATATGAACAGATGACGCGAACTTAGTGCGGAGGAAAGATGGATGATCATTAGAGCCCACAGGTTTGGGCATTCGATCCGTGGGATTTCTAACAAATTTCAGATATCCCGCTCAATAGTGAGTGATGTTATTTTGAAATGGAAGCGAGAGGGGATTATAACATGCCAACCCAGACCCAGTTAACCGACGAAATTGACAGATCGCGACCGTCGATGCTTGAAATGTGTGGTGATGTCAAACGGAAAGGCTTCGTTTAAAACGTTAGCACAGGACTTTCCATCGACGGATGCAAGTGATGGTATCATGCGGGGGAAGATCGTCGGTGTTGGTTTTCATGGACGAGCATCAGTTCGCAAACCAAATCACAGCCCTCAGTGCGACCCCTCGGCTGCAGTTGCAAAGAATGCCGCCACTGGACTCCAGAACAATGGAAAACCATCCTATAGAGTAGTGAATCCCGCTACCAGATGTGGCGGTCCGATGGACATGTGTGGTTTTGGCGAATGCCCGGCAAACGATATTTACAAGACTGTCGTACCCACAGCAAAATTCGCAGGAGGTGGCATCATGGGTCTGGTCCTGCTTTTGGTATGGTCCTGGTCCTTTTGTTTTAGTTCGCGAAACCATGAATCGTACCTAACAGTTCTGGACAATGCTGCACTACCGATATTGTGGGAACACTTTGGTAATGATCCATACCTGTTTCAGCACGACAATGCTCGTTGTCATACAGCAGATATTATGTACTGAGCTGTTTGCCAATTTGAAGGAGAATGGAGCAAGATTCCCCCCGACAAGTATCGCAATTTGGTAGTCTTCCTCAAAGGATTGCGGATGTCTTTGCGGAGACAGGTGGCCCTACACGATACTGATTCGTGCAGGGTCCGGTTTAACTTACTGATATGGGGTCCGGTGAAGAATGGCCAGATGGTGTATCTCGTTATTTATCGATCACCCCTTTTACTGTCGTCTGCACTTACTTACACTCTTGACTATTATTTCTAAACGCATGCTAAGCAAATACCATTCGGATATTTAACCATCCAGCGAAGGTTTCTTTTATCTCTTGAAGCTCATTCTCTTAGAAGATATGAATTTGAAATGCGTCTCATTGCAATGCCGTTACTGTATGTAAAGCCCTATACGTAGATTTTTAGATGATTCATTTTATATTTTATTTAATCAACATCTAAGACAAACTACCACCACTTCGTGAATAATTTGGGCGCGGCTTTAGCACGAGCTTTACTATCCACCAACTGCTTTAAAATGAAATAGTGGGCACGAACAAATGGTACGAGTATATTTCTTGAGCATATTTCTCTGCTTTCGTATTCCGTCTTGGTGGTGGTAAAACATATGTCATTTAGAGATAGAAGATAAAATATAAAAATGTCCACGCAAAACAGGCATGATAATCTTCGTAATTCGCCATTTTTCAGTAATTTTTGTATTACTCCGTAATTTTGTTTTTCTTCCCGGACTCTTTATCTTTTTTTTTAAATTTTGTTTTTGCTTTCTCCTCATTATCGTTTGGAAAAGAATTGTTCTTTCCCCTTTCCGTCTTAAACTTAACAAAGGACAATGATGTAAACTAATGCAATTTATAGGTTAGGAGTGAAATTTTCAAACTGGCATTTTGCAGTTTCATTTCATATTTTTTTTCATTTCATTTGGTTAAATGTTACTCTTTTTACGATTGTGTTACAATTTTTTTTCTGTAATTGAATTAAAATAAAAAAATAAATTTACTGTAAATTGACTAAAACAAGGTTTCAATAAAAATGTTTATTTCCTTCTGTAATTTAGTAACTATTCGAAGCACCGAAAAGCGAATGTGCAAAAAAAAAAGTGATTTACCTGTATTTTTCAATTTCGTTGTTCAGCTCTGTTGACTATTCGATGCAATTCTGCAATCTTTCGATGACATTTAACAAATTGTTCTTTTTGCGTCATGCCATTGCACGTGCTTGAATATTATCTTCTCAAATACCTTGTTAGGGTCTCAATAAGATTCTTGAAGTTTCATGTTAACCCCCCCCCCCTCCCCCTCTGTTACCTGTTCTCATGTCTCGCCAAAACGCACCTTGATTTGAATAGTTTGTCACTTCAGTGACCAGCTTGTTAATATTCTTTGCTTTATTCCGCGAAAAAGTAATGCCCCACATGTTTCCCTCAGTCGACAATAAAACTAGAGAAGTAAATCTGAAGTTTCCCCTCGCTTGTATAGGGCATTCCGACAGAAAGCGCAGGTGTAGTAATCTTTTAAAATGGCATCTCTGAACAACCCGCGTTACAAGCAACGAATTTCAATTGAATTCTTGGTTACAAAAACAAAAACTGAAGTACGCTCACATTTTTTGTGTACTATAGAGTATATGGAAGTCGGTAGGAGTACTGTTGTGGTCGCTCATCTCAATAAGCAAAGTTTCTAGAGAAACTTCGCAGGAATTCAGCAGAAATGTTGCTCCAGCTTAATGCACGGTCTCACAGAAGTCTAAAAACCTAAAAAGCAATCGCTAAACTGTTGAACTGAGGAAGAAATGAGGGGCATTGCCATAGACTCTGAGCAACCCTCGTAGATTGTCATCTTACAATTGCATTCAGCTCTTTTCTTAACTTGAACATCTCTTTATTTATTCACTTTGAATGTTATGAATAATAATTATAAAGCACTCTAACGACTGTTTGAATTGTTTAGGAAAAGTATGTATTTTATTAATGAGAAAATCCTGGTATCAAAATTATTAGACAAAAATAGAACAATTATTACATTGAGGTAATATTTTTGAACAGCATTGGTTCTTTGAAGCTAGGCACGAGAGTAGAATGAGATAATAGATAGAGAGAAAGAAGAGAGAAATTGGTAAAAATACCCCCCTCCCCAAATATTGCTAGTTTATTACGTTTGAATCTTTCATGAAATGTCTCTTTTAATATGCATAGTAAAGCAAGGCATTGTAGTCGATGATGATTTTTAAAATGGAGATTCGAATTTAATAAATAACTCTAATAATTAAAAATTAAAAATAAATCTGTCCACGTGAACCCGTTTCCCTTCAATCCTTCTTAATATTTCATTTATTTTCTGCTTAATATTAAAATGCTCGTTTTTTTAAATTAATGAAAGCATAGTTTTTCTTTCGGTTCCTTTCATGATAATGCAGGTGCATAAAATACTGAATGTAATTAGCAATTGAATCTCGAACCAAGGAGGCATAGGCAATAATATAAATATTATTTCACTCAATAAACATCTTTCATATCAAATGATAATAGAATGAACAGAGTTATTAGTCCAGAAATCATCCATTGAGCTTGTTTGATGTTGTTGTCTCGTGAAAAAGGAACCAAGATCTTGGAAAAGTATAAAATCTGTAGAAATGATCCGTTCACTATATGCAAGTAATCCTCGAACGTCTACGTCTCCTCGCCAGAAGACGTGTTGAGTTAAAGTTTAAAAGCCGGGCACATGGAATTGCATTGAATGAATTTGCATAAGATCATAAACAAACGTGGAGATCAACAAAATCGATTCGAGTCGTAAGGAATGAAAAATGGAACATTCGAAATGTCGACATACTTATACTTGCAGCGAAAAATCCTTGGCTTTCGTTCACATAATTTACAGATTAAAAAATAAATTTGTCTATACATAAAAACTTTTTAAAAATTAATTATTATAACAATGTAGAGTATAGGTGTTTCGTGAACGCGCATAAATCTTCTTTTCGGGGTCGTTTCAAAGAAAGCTATAAGGACGTTGGAGGAATGCTTTCCGTTTCGATTTTCTCTTCCCGCCATTTGTGACGGCGGAGCAGCCACGGCTGCGCAAACCATGTGAGTGACGTCAACACGAGTACACTCCCCAGGATCCAACAGCTGGTGCTGTAACTTCCCGTTGCTTCACGTATGGCACCTAGAATTAACAAAGAATTAGTTACGACATATTTAATACATTCAGAAACATTTCCCTGAAGAAACACTCACCGATGACAATTCCCAGACAGACTATGGGCACCCCTGCCACGGCCATCATGAAGCCCATGGTGAAAGGAAGCGACTCGACGCCGAAATAATCGGCCAGAAAGCACGGGCTGTGCACGAGGCAGATGCCATACAGGGAGCCCAAGAGCAGACAAAGGATGAGAAGAACGGCGAACGAAGAAGGCAGAGGAAATAAGAGGAACACGACGCCGAATATCAACAGGGACGCCTGGTAGAGGTGGCGTTTTCGGGAGCCCAGACGGTCCATTAACCACCCGACACTCAGCCTGGCTGCAGAAAAAAAAAAACATTGTTTAACAGATAAAATAAAACGAATTTGCATTTTAAAATTAAAAAACAACAACATAAATTAATAACCCCAACTTCCTCCACAATAGCTGTATTTTCCGAGTTCTTTGTATCCTTAAAATCCCTAAAAATGTCACAGACTACATTGGGGATACCTTGTGTCTAACGTGAGCGAATTAAAAAGTGCTTCGATACTCTTACCAGCGTTTTATTCAATGGAAAGCGTCCCCCATGGGCGCTTCTCCACATAACAGCAAGATTGTGCAGCGAAGCCCATCTATTAGGGGCAATGAAGTCGACCATTATAATAGTTATAATTATTAATTCGTATAAAGAAGTAGGGTCATGTTGTTTCTTATAATGATTTAATTGATGCTTTTTCACAACATTTAATTATATGGTGGAATTTATCAGCATACCGGTTTCGGCTATATAGCCATCTTCAGTGCTTTTCTTATGGCCTATTTATGGTATATTAATCATGAAAATAATGAGAGTACAGATAATTTTGGAATATTCTTATAATGAAATAGCAGAACTCGTAGGTAAATATTTACGCACAAAAAAAAGTCGTAGTATTAAGGACTAGATATTATTTGCTTTTATCGTTTAGCGTTCTCTAATCATATTACTATTTCAAAAGGTATATTTGTATAAGTGAATTGAAACTGTACCTTATTAAATTCGCATATTTCGAAAGGCTTATCTATTCAGTTCTTGGAGTTTTCTATTAAACTTTATTCCTGTTAAACGTTTTTCTATTAGCCGCTGTTGTAAACCATTTTGAATAATAAACATTTCAAGTAATGGTTAAAGATAATCTGGTTGGCATAACATTATGAACATTTTTTTTTTTAAATTTGAAAATTAACATATTTCAGAAATCACATAATAAGTCATCATATAATTTTATGTTCCGGTACATGTTTTTACTTTTCAAATGTTAAAACTATGCCATCAATGAATGGACATTACATTTTTAATGAAGAAAACAACAATTTTCATATATTCGGAGCGACCGTTCAGCCATAAAGAAAGTAGCCTGCATGGTTATTTTCTCCATGGTTCAGCAACGTGTGCCCTCACGGTGTGTGCCCGTTCGGGTTGAAGAGTTATCAAAACAATTAAACGATGGACTTCGCACGTAGCCGACGAAAAAGATAGGCCGGGGCACTAAAAAGTCACATGACCAGAGTAGATCGAGCAGCAATCCAATCACTTTGGTCATGTGACTCTTTAGTGCCCCGGCCTGTCTTTCTAGTTGGCTTTGACTTCGCACGAGGCCAACGAGATAACAAGGCCTGGAAGCGAAAAAGCAACCTGATCATCGGGGTGCTAGCAACAAATTGTTGCCAACAATCCAACCTTCATTGTCTCCATCTTGGATGTTAACAATCAGTGTTTTTTCGTTTGTTGGAAACAATTTAAACTCTTCCTAACAACGGCTGTGTGGAACCAAGATGGCGAATCACTAAGGAAGTGATGTCTCTTCGTGCGAAGTCTCTTCCGCTATTTAAAATACAGCCAGTGCCATCTCTCGCTATTAAAAATACCTTTTGTGCTGTAGAAAGTAATTTTGTTACAATCATTGTTCAGTCGAAACTGCTGAAGCTAATTAGATTACCCCCTCAAAGGGTAAATTTCCAAAAATTATGAAACACGTCTTTCTTAATTTCTTATTAAAGGGCCAATTAGCAATTATCACGGATTTAACTTTAAAAACCAGATTTTCATAAAACTTATATCCCCTATTTTACTTCCTTAGGGGATGAATTTCGTGAAATCTTTCTTAGTGAATGCTAACGTCACAAAATAAACTTCGAGGCCAACGAGAAACAGGCCAGGGCACTCAAAAACCACATGATCATCGGGGTCCGGGCAACAATCTATCTTTCATTGTTTCCAACAAACGAAAAAATACTGATTGTTAAAATCCAAGATGGAGACAATGAAGGATGAATTGTTGGCCGGACCCCGATGATCATGTGACTTTTGAGTGCCCTGGCCTGTATCTCGTTGGCCTCGATAAACTTACTGTCAAAATTTCATGCAATTAGATTCAGCGGTTTCGGAAACTAACAACAATATCCAACAATAATACACTCACATTATTGAAAATTAAAAAAAAAAACCCTCATTCATTATAAAGAATATTCCAAACTGTAAACAATATCTGCTTTCTTATACTTTCACAATATTATCTGTAATCTCATTATTTTCATTGTATTAATATAACATATCCCATTATATAAATTATGTACTATATAGAAACAGACCATAAGAAAATCACTGAAGATGATTATATAGCCGAAACCGTTATGCTGATAAATTCCACCATTAAATTAAATATTATGGAAAAAAAACATCAATTAAACGATTATAATTATTAATCCGAGATTCTCCGTGTAGCGCCAGATCATAAAGTGGTTGGGTTGGAATACGCTTGACCTGAATCAAAAACTACCTTATCCCACCTTTAAAGTACTCCGTAAATCATTCCAAGGTGGTTAGCAAAAGTAAAAAAAAAAAATCTAATAAAAATGAAATGAATTTTTAATAAACCTCGTATAAAATAAGTACACATAGCGACAATTTCTGCGGATTAGCGATGGAACCGGTTTAGTAATGGTCAACCTTATAAGATTTTCCTTAAGTGCAACTTAAGTCTGGATCTATAAGCAAATATTTAAATAAATATAAATAAATACTCATTTAATTCAGCCCAGAAATGATTTCAATTCTAACAACAGAAGATCCAGACTAATTTGTGTCCATGTATGCTTCACACCGAAATCGACCCAAAAGAATGGTTGCATTAAAGGAGGAAATCGTATCTGCCTATAATAATATCAGCAGTGAGACTTTAAATATTGTAAAGATTTTATATTCATCGTATACGAGGGTCTCGGAGGCGAAGATCTTCAGTTTGAGTATTTTAATGTAATATGTGTATTCAAATAAATATTTGCCTATGAAGCCTACTCTCTACGGTATAATTAAAACCAGTAATGTACAGTCGGAGTGAAGATAAAAATCGAAATAAACTTATTACTACAGTAATTTGCATTATCCTTTTTTCAGTCTTTATATAAACGAGAAAATAAACACTCCAACAAATAATTCAGACAACTTGTTTTACCCAGAAGTTAATATATAAATTTTCAGAAAGTAATGCTTTAAACATAATTTTCAGGAGCCAGAGTCAAAATTAAAGAAACTGACGTCTGGAGCGGGAAATTTTTTCCTCCCCGACAATATAGCCCTGGAAATTATCGGCTTAATAGCTAAAACAAAATTTTCACCAAATGTATTCATTTTAAGACTACACGCATAAACCAAATAAAAAGTTGCCTAGCATATTGATTTCTTGGAATGAAAAACACAAGACTATTTAAGGAATTAAAATTATTTTGTTTAATGAGTTTTTTTTCTCTTGCAAATGAGTATTGATGCGTCTAAGCTACAACAAAATTCCCCTCCCCATTACATCGGGAGAAAAGTAAGTTATTTTTTCCCTTTTTGTTTCTTGTCACGGAATACTGTCGATAACAGCTCCTCTGAACAAAAGGCTTCTCTTAAATGACAATTTATGAGTATAGCAAAGAGCTTATTAATTAGTCTGTAATTTTGGCAATTCTCTTGAGCTCGTTTAGGATATTAAATTACATTTATAATAAACACGAAATACCGCTATTTTTATGCCTAGTCACGCGAAATTCTTCCTAATAACTGAGCTTAACTGTTTCTAAAGCAGTAAAATCCACGTTTATAAAGCATAAGATTTAAATTTATATCAACGACATTTATGTCTCCATTTCACGCTCTCTCTTCAAAGTGTCGGTTTAATAAAATAGGCCAACAACTAAAAATGCCAATGACCTTTCCTTACGATGAATGTAAAGTTTAATACTACAAAGAAAGTATGTAATTCCGTTATTGATCGGGCGTTTTTCCTGAAATAGGTACATTCCTTGCATTACAAAATTATGTAATTGCTTCCTTTTCCACCCAATAGGTGCAGTTATCTCATTTTGGCAAACCACAAAGAGAAATTAACTTTAACGTCTATTTTCAATAAAACTTGATTTCATAATGTGTAAGTATCAAAACAGATTGAATTTCTCCTTTTTGCGGCTTTATTTCTTATGTTTTCTACTTGCTGAAGAATGTTTGGACACATTTGGTAAACAATTATTTCCTTACAATGAACAATATAATGGATCTTATACCTCGTGAATGTACATGCATTAATTCCCACTATAGTCTAGTCCTGCTATAAACGAACTAAAAACGAAGGTTGCATGCTTAATCTGGCATCATTTGGAAGGGAAATTGAAATTATTCTAAGGCGCCTGCTTGATTGCCTATATTTGAAATTTCCCACTAATAGAAAAGAGTATAATACTGTTTGAAGAACTACAGCCCCAGAGGTTTATTTCTAATTATTTAATATTGTTTTTATTGTACCGGTATATAATATGTATCTCATCAAGAGATGACGCTGCTGTCATCAAATCAGTACAAGGTCTCTTATAGATCTTGAATCAGTAACTACTATATTTAGGATTCAATTTCGAAGGATATCGATAAACATGACTGAAATAACATTATCAACGAATTATATTTTTAAAATGAATCACAACTTGTTAAAAACATAAGTTACAGTCAACCGTTGACAACGAGACCCCTGAAGCGGCCAGTCCATTGATGAAAATAGGTGAACAGAGTGGGGAAGGTACTTTAGCATTCTACACAGTCCAGTCACATTAACGTGACCACTCCCTACGTTCGACATCAGCGGAAAATGGTTACGTCCAGAAGGTACGTACCAATATCAGAGGGGGGGGGGGGGGGTTATAGAAAGAGTGTCAGAGGGAAGCAGAATTGTTGGAGCCATCCTCCAAAAGGGCATGATCATCGGCTTCTAAGCCAAGGCGGCAGTATTTCCGAAACGGTTAGTTTTGTGAACTGTTCGCGTGGCGCCGTGGTGAAAGTATACCGTGCATGGCAGAAAGGCAATGCCCAAAATCAGCGACCTGCCAAGTGAGGAGCACCACGGGCCATAGATGACAGAGGTGAACGACGGCTACCGAGAGGCGTGCAAGCGAACAGACGTGCAACCGTGGACCAACTGACCTCCCAGATGAACCAGGGGGTACCAAAAGTGGATCCTCAACGACAGTTCAGCGAACGTTGCTGCGTATGGGGCTCCGCAGCAGACGGCTGGTTCGTGCACCAATGCTGACGGTTGTTCATCAGCGATAAAGTCTGACATTTGCATGCCAGTACCGCAACTGGACAGCAACAGAGTGGCGAATGGTGGCTTTTTCCGATGAATACGGTTTATGCTCCATCGGACAGATGGGCGATGGCGTGTACGGCGTTCAGCGTCAGAAAATAAACACCCTGCAACACGTGCTGCAAGGATCCAGGCCGGAGGAGGCAGCTTTATGGTCTGGGGAATATTTTTATGGCATTCCCTGGGTGCACTCATCATTGTGGACCGCACCATGGATCAATGGAAGTATGCATCTGTCCTTTCGGACCATATCCACCCCTACATACAGATTATGTTTCCTCAGCACGATGGCATCTTCCAGCAGGACAATGCGACGTGCCATACAGCGCGCAGAGTCCGTGCGTGGTTCGAAGAGCACGAGGATGCGTTTACGGTACTCCCCTGACCCCCAAACTCCCTGGACTTAAACCCAGACCACCTCGATCGGGTTGTTCGCGCCATGGATCCTCCACTGCGCAACCTACGGCAGCTCGCCACAGAACTAGAGTCGGCATGGCTTCACATCCCTGTCAATACATTCCAAAACCTTAATGACTCTCTTCCTACCCATCCATCTCGCAGTTCTCCGCGGCTACTGACAGGTGGTCACATTAAAGTGACTGGACTGTGTATTTTACTCAAGTAGTAATTTCATGATTTTTTTACAAAACAAATATCCGAAGAGAAAGAGTTTATTTCTTATGGCGAATTGGAGTGACATGATGAAATGTGCGAGTTTCGATTTTGTTTCATTCTTAGTGGGACCAGATTATAGTGAATACTTAATGAACCGCAGCGCTATAGCAAACACCATCAAATTCATAATTCCTTGTCACATTCTAGAAATTCGCAACTCGATAACGAAAGAAAGGATTAGACATAAACATGAAAGACAATTATTTTGTCCATGGCATTGTCGATGGTTGCTGATGTCGTGGTTCGTTGAGGTTAGCAAGAAATGAAAGAACAAACACATGTATGTTTGTCCTTTTAAATTCTTTCACGGTTGCTTGGCAAGCAGATCTAAACAAAAAATCATTATACAAGGTGATTCTGAAAAAGTGTGTATAACTGTAAGCAATGACAGAGGTGACCAGAATGAACATTTTCTTTTAATACAACGTGGGTCCAAATTTGAACGCTAACTGAGATATGAACAGAAATAAAAATGCCGCCACCAAGATCAACAAGTTAATTACTCAGGTTCTGCAACGCCTAGAATAATGAATTTTGGAGGAATAATAGGGTACATAAAACTCTGTATACCGTTAAAGTTTGATCGAGTTCCAACGAGTAGTTTCTGAGTTACGCACTCAACATCGTAACACGTGCTGGTTAGTACTCGCATGTGAGCATATGTTACGATTTTGAATACCTAACTCGGAAACTACTCGTTGGAATTCGATCAAGCTTCAACGGTATACAGAGTTTTATGTACCCTATTATTCCTCCAAAATTCATTATTCTAGGCGTTGTAGAACCCAAGTTATTAACTTGCTGATCTTGGTGGCGGCATTTTTATTTCTGTTCATATCTCAGTTAGCGTTCAAATTCGGACCCACATTGTATTAAAAGAAAATGTTCATTCTGGTCACCTCTGTCACTGCTTACAATTATACACACTTTTTCAGAATCACCCTGTATACAGGCGGAAAGTAAAAAAACTAGTTTTTATTTATTTATTTTCATCATTTTACTATTATGTACTGCACAATTTTGTGTCATGTGCGTTATTTATTAGTAAACATTTTTATTATTTTATTGACAATTTTATATTTTATTTTGAATATTTGAGATCGCGGGAGGAAATTTTTGGTTTCAGGTTTTGAAGTCACTTCAATGGAACTACTTGATCGCGCTGCATGATTGATTGCCTTAGACACTCCGCTTGCCACGCAGCTGTGAAAAAAATATAATGATTTTGGGGCACAAACTGCTTACGCTTTGGAAACTCTCTATGTTGTTGCGCACGGTTCCTTCGTTTCAAACTTACAGTGTTTGTCATAACTTTAAGCCCACTAAAGGTTTTGGATAAATTAATGAAAAATATAAAATGAGGATAATACAAAGAAAAAACTCTTTAGCCACAGAGTTTCTGTATACGTATTTGATTTTATCTTTTTGTTTTGTATTACCTTGTTGTGGCTAAAGAGTTTTTTCTTTGTATTATTGTTGTTATATCCACACTTTATTTTATATTGTAATAAAGTGAGGATGACAAAACTATAAGACCAGGCTCAAAAACTTTGCAAAAACAAACACAAATAATATTAATTTGATAATGGTTCCTCCATTGTTTGAAAGAACATCCATTAATCTTCTGTGCATCGAGTTGGTGAGGTTTTCCATTCCAAAATGCTTAATGGGATAGTTTACCAATTTTTGACGATAGCTTCTTTCAGATCCTGTTTGTTTGAATACTGGCGACCATGCACCATCATCCCCCAAATATTCGCTATTGGATTAATGTCGGGATTCAATCCAGGCCGCTTTGACGTTTTTTCCTTTATTGTAGGAGATTTACTTAGTTCTGAACAGCTCTGGTTGAAACTCGTAATTGTAAATCTTTCACAATCTCTTCAAGGGTTGCGTTTGCTTTTGACTATTTTACGATGTGTCTTCTGTCACGAGCAGAAAGTTTTGATGGTTGCCTTCCTGAAGGAATGACTGTATCATCTGTTGTGTGTGTCCACTTTCATGATATGCAAGAATTTGTGCGTTTTCAAAATCAGTAAGTCTTGTACGTTTAGGTTTCTTGGATAATGAAGTTCCTATATGAGCCACCTAACTAGATTTTATGTGAAACAAGGTGTATATCTAAGTAATAAAAATGAGAAGTTATGTCAACTAATTTTGTATTTTTCATGGAATTTTCATTACTGCTTAAAGAAATAATAAGACATTTAATTTATTTTTAGATACAGGGTGAGACGAAAGTCTGGTAATAGTGTGTGCAACTCGAACACTATTTGGTGTATTATTACTAAGCAGGACAGGGGCTACTTGGTAGTGACATTTTCAAGTTTATGCAGGAAAGTATTCACGAAGTTTGGAAACTTATCTCCTAAACCATGGCAGACAGAGGCAAAGTTGTAGATCACCCTTCAATTACTTTCAATCGAATGTTAAAATCATTGCTTTATCAGGGTAGAAAAGAATTGCTTGAAGTTGGTACGATATAGTCAAACCGTAAGATCTAAAGCCCTGAGTGAAATGATCGATTAAGAAAACGAAAAAAAAGAGGGGGGATAGTGCGGGTGATAATTACTGGACGGGGGATGTATGATGTTAAGTCATGTCAGAGAATTAATTTGCTTTTTTTGTAGTTTGTTACTTCTCTTTTTTGTTAATCGATCATTTCACTGAGGGCTCTTGTTCTTACAGTTTAATTATAATACTTCACGTCATTTGCAAAGAAGCCCATCGTTGGTGCGGACCAAACCACTAAATTAACATGGAGAAAGAGGCATGAATGATAGCCAGGCTGTGGTTGAATCAACACTACAGTGTGCTGTAAAAAAATCACACCAAATTGACAGCAGAACACAAGAACTCACAAGAACATTATGTTTTGAATAAGTCAGTAAACTCTACTACTGTATTCACAAATTGCAAGTTTCAGAAAAATGGACTAAACCACTAAAAAAATTGTGGGAGGAGATTCATTAGTTTTTGTTTTTATGACCAAATGCAAAATACAGTAATGCAAATGAGCAGAATATTGTGAATAGGCCATTTGCAAAACTCCAGTGCGCATGTTCAGCAGCGCTCTCGCGCAATGCATTAGAGGATTGATAGTATCAATCGAGTTTTACAAGGTAGTTCAAACGTGTGCGTTATGGCCGTGCAAAAAATAAAAGACAAAATTCATCCTAAATTATTAACTTTCTAGCGTAAACGTGAAGCCACTTTGTTTACGACTACGACTGCCTCGGCGATTACTATCGATCCCGAAATGCATCATGTTCGCAAGGACAGGTTTGAATAAGGTCTATTAGAATAACTTAGTTCAATACTTTTGCTTAAGGTTTGGTTTCCAAAAGCTAAATTTAAGAATGGCTGAGTACTGCTGGGAAGAAAAAATAGATACGATTCTTCTTTTTGGCGAGTGCGGAAGAAATTACAATGCAACTTCTAGAGCCTATGCAGAGCCTTATCCAGAGAGAGGATGCCATCCTTCAACCTCAGTGCTTTACCGCATATTGCAACGATTTCTTGAAACTGGAACTCTTGAAAAACGACCAAGAACAGGAAGACAAACACCGGCAATAGATGAACTTACATGTAGTGTTGTTCTGACTTCAGTAGCCAACTATCCTCACTGTAGCTGCCGCTCAATCAGTGAAGTTGGAAAGAAGTTGTAGTTAAAGAAGCATTCTAGCAGTTAAGAGTTCATGAGCAGTTTAACTATGAAGCAGTTAGAGTTCAGGAGCATTCTTTTCATCTATATCATGTCCATGATCACCAAGCATTGGATGGGAATGCAGATTTCCAAGCCCGGATGGACTTTTGCAACTGGCTGCTGATTCATCAAGATGCTAACATGAGAATTTTTCTCTCACATCTTATGGACAGATGAAGCACAATTTTCTAGAGATGATGTTGTAAACCTGCATAGCTCGTACTATTGATCAGATGCGAACCCCAGATGGCTTCGCGAAAATCCTCATTAGCGTCAATGGAAGATCAATGTGTGATGCGGAATCTACCATGGTCATATTATTGGACCAATTTTCTATGATGAAACGCTAACATCCCAGCGTTTCAGAGAACTGATTTTGGAAGAAACCATAGCACCCCAACTGAATGAGATGGCACTTATGGAGAGACACCAAATGTGGTTTCAGATGGATAAATCTCCATAGCATTAGGCCCGACATGTACGGGATTGGATGAACGAAGTGTTCCTCAACAGGTGGATCGGATGACATGGGCCAAGGGTTTGGCTTTCCAGATCGCCAAACTTGGTCCCAGTAAATTTTTTTTCTCTGGGGCTACATTAAACAGTGGGTTTACGAAAGACCAACGACATCACCTGAAATTCTCAATAAAAGCATCAGTGTAGCATGTGAAAGTATCACTACTTGATAATAAACTTGGTGTTACTACCAAGTATCCCCTATCCTGCCTAGTAATAATATTTTTAATTTCATTAACCTACACCACATAGTTTTCGAGTTATACGCTCTATTACCAGACTTTTGCCTCACCCTGTATATGATTTAGAAAATAATTTGAATATCAAAAGCTAATTTTTCATTTAATTTATCTGAAAATTTTAGTGGTCCTAAAGTTGTAACAAACACTGTACCTTTAAATCTTGGCTACGAGTTAGCACTGAATTCCAAGATATACTCGTACAATGCCTTTCGTTACCAAGTTGCGAATTTTTGAAATGTGTGATCAATGAATTATGAAGTTACTTATTTGGCGGATTATCCTTCAGGGATTAAAAAGAAAAAGGAAAAAAAAATTTTTGTTGTTATTCTCACCGACAAGGTCTCCGGCAGAAGCAACGGAGACGCAAGTGACGCCGTCCGAGATGCCGAGGCCATCCACTTCGACCCTGATGTAATCGGGTATGAGAAAAACGATGCCGACATAGGCGGCCACCGTTATCCCGTAGGCGAGCGAGACAAGGATGAGGAGTTCGCTGACGAGTAGCCGCTTCATGCGGACGAAGGAGAGCGGCGGGGGAGACGGGGTGCGCACCGGAAGCGCTATAGTCGGACCCTCGAGGATTTCCGCCGAGTTGAGCGACGGCGTCCATGCGAGGCCATCGTCCGTCGTCACGATAATCTTCGGCAGGGTGACCACACTCCCGGTGCTGACGCCTCTCGACGTCCGCTGCGACGAAGAGAAGTGGAGGGCGCGTTCGAGGAGCTCCTCGCTCACCGCGTCCTCTTCGGAGATCTTGGTCTCGTCGATGTCGGCCAGAGGCGCCATCAGTTTGTCCTCCATGAGGATGGGCTTCATGTCAAAGTCGTAGTAGTTGCGGTTGATCTCCTCGCCGTTCTCCGACTTGTCGTACTTGGAGAGCTTGTTGTCCATATAAGAGGCCACCTGGTCGTGCGACAGCGTCTCCAAGACGATGATGTCGTGCTTACGTCCGCCGCCGCTACTTCCACCGCTGGTACTGTTCACGCGCAGGTGAGCGATCCCGTTGCCGGGATCGTTCTCTTCCGATACACGAATGGAGGGCGGCGGCGTATAGGCGTAGTCGATGGGACGGTAGAGCGTGGCGGCCACGCACATGTGCAGCAGGACGGCCGACATGATGAGGAACGCCCCGCGCAATCGATATTCGTCGATCAGGAACTGGATGAGGGGGCCGACGGCGAACGTGCCCACGGCACCGCCGCTGATGGTGATGCCCATGGCCAACGCCCGGCGACGCTTGAAATAGAGGCCGACGATGGACAAGTGCGGACTAAGGACGAGACCCAAGCCAATACCTAAGGAAACAAAACAAAAAAAAATAAGAGTTAAAAAGTCCAATACTGTAAGGCTACTTGGGTTTATAAATATGTGTAAAAACAACTTAAAGGTAATTTAATGCTCAACCTGCCTAAACTTCATATACGGGTACCTGGATTTAGACAAAAAAGACAGCTTTTAATGCACCATTTAATGAAACGCATGGAAGGAGTGGGTCAATTCTACGGAAATTGCACAAGAGCTCTTAAGAAATGCCATACAACATATCATTTAAATTTCAACATAATTGGACGTAATATTTCTGTGGTGCTCGATATCGGCAGCAGTGGTTTACAGAAGGTACTTACACACGTAGACATGGTTCCGGACGCTCACGCATTACTGATCCACACCAAGACCGTTGGATTGTAAAGGAAGCACTGAACACCCGCACAACATCCACAGCAGAGATAAGGGCCATAGTAGCACCAATCGTAGGACTGCGGCCACGTGTCCCTCTAGCAAGCCTACCACTTCTGCAAGAACATCTTTTTGTGAGGTTGCATTGGTGTCGTGAAAGAAATGACTGGCGAACTGAATGGAAGTCCGTTGTCTTCAGTGATGAGAGCAGATTCTGCCTGCATATCAGTGATGGACGTCAACGTGTGTGAGCGACATTTTCCACAGTGCATTCGTCTACACCTGATATAATGGTGTGGGGCTTAGGTGCGAAATACCCTAGGGAATCGTAGGATGCCATCGTATGACAATCCTGACTACAAACTATAAAAAAAATAGTTTGGGGTGCTATCAGTTACAACTCGCGCTCATCCTTGCTGTTTGTAAAAAGAATATTGAACGGGATAAGGTACGTCCAGGAGATCGTTGAATCCGTTCTCTTGTCTCTCTTGCAATAAGAGGGTAATGTGCTGTTCTAGCAGGATAACGCAAGCTCACACTGCTCGTGCTACCTTACAAGCTCTCCAACATGTGGCTCGACTTCCCTGACCAGCATGATCTCCAGACTTTTTTCCCAATTGAGAATGTGTGGGAAACGTTGGGATGGCACATCCACGTTCGCAGCACACCATCTGGACATCTCAGAATGATTTCCAACTTCTGTACGACCGTATGCATGCAAGAGTCCGAGGCCTGCATTCGTGATCGTGGAGGGTATACGACATATTAAATTGTTCTGTTAGGACTTTTGGGACACGCTGTACCAGAATCCTGTGCACATATCGTGTTGAAATTTACATCATATGTTGTATGCCGCCCACACTATGCACTTGTGCAATTTCCTTAAAATTGGCCCACTCCTTCCATGTGCTGCCTTTTTTGACAGCTGTGTATTCTCTGCTAAATAATATTCTTTGGCTTTTATGATAATACTCAATGTTCGTGGCATACTCTCCTGCAGAATTTATGAAAGCACCAGTTACATCTCCTCCATTCGACCTTAAACGCAGAGCTACCCATTCCGCCTTGTTCTGTGGACGTTCTGCGCACACTGGTACCCATTTAACCATCAAATCTATCTTAAAATGCTGGATGGATTTCAGGCGAGGACTCTGGGCCGGACAAACCAACTTTTCCATAGCCTCAAGCCAAATCGTTTACGACCCAAACAGTATGGCACAGAGCATTTGTTCTCTGATATAATCATACATTCTTTTCCTAAGTACTGCTATAATATTGAAAGTGTACAGGATGATCAGATAGTCTTTCCCTGATAAAGAAATAGAATAAAAAATTCTATGATAGATAGATAGATAGATAGAGTTTTTTGTATTATGCTCTTCAACTCAGAAAGTTTAGTTCATATCCGTAATAAACCTTAACATTTGCCCCTTTCGATGCTCGGAGAACATCCAGACGACATCAATTTCTCGCCAAGTATTAGGCAGCACCATGTCTCCTGTTACCGACATTGTCGCATCCGTTATTCTCCCCCGCAACGTGTACAAATTGAAGACCGGTGTAGAAAATACTTTATCTTTAACATATCCCCACAGAATAAAGCCTCAGGGAGCAATGTCAGGAGAACATGGAGGCCATGGTGTAGGACCATCCCTTCCAAATTCTTGGTTGGGAAACACTGAATTTAGGAATCCACATACAGAAAATGCGTTATGTGGCGGCGCACCATCTGGTTGAAAAATTATCCATGGGCCTCCAACATAGCTAGTACTCGTACATCAGTATGCCCATTTCGATATAGCCGATGTTAGCGCCACCTAGTGGTCAGTGGCCGGATTGAAACCATCATCTCATCTATTAGCATTTAACAATCAGTAAGTAACGGCGGCATTTGGTGATGGCAAATGGGGCGATTGACTCAAGCTCCGCTCTTGAGGGTGCCTGTCACCAAGGCCCTCCCCATTTAGCGCGATTGTTTTGTAACTTTAGTTGTGCAACTGGTTTGAGATGCAATAGTTTTGCAAACTGGTTGTTGTTGTCCGCAGACGGAGCAAATGAATTTTGACGGAAAATGAAATTAGTTTCGCGCAACCTGTCCTTTGAAGAAGATGTGAACAGAATTGTGGTGAGTTGTTTTATTGATATTCTACCAAGTTACTATTGTGTGTAGCATTATTATTTATAAACGGCGAAGAGGTACCATGATGTTCTGTACTCATCCTTACATCGAAAAAAAAATATTAGGTGTAGGTTTTCGTATCTGATACTCAGCTAGGTATACTTTTCCATTTCTTGGACAAATTTTATATTCGCCGCCTGAACACTCATTTTAAGGAGGAAAACCGAAAACGATCTGAAAATAAAATGAAAAGGTTGCGAAAACAATTTGCATGCGAACCAGCAAGCTGGATTGCGCGTGACTGAAATGTAACAGATTTCATAACCTTTTGACAACTAAGTTGCAAAACAGTTGCGTCATGTGCAGAGAGCCTTTTAAGCATACCATCCCCAATTTTACGATGTCTCGTACTCAAGTGTTGGACTTTGTTAATTCTGCTGAACTTGGTATCTTATATTGCAATTCAATATTTGTTCTCTTCCAAACCTATAGCGCATTTCACTTATTACACATTCTGTGATTTTAGATTTGTTTCATTCTCTTACGCAAACTTGTTCGTAAAAATAAACAACTTAAGTAGAAATTTAAAAATAAACAGGATTTACGTCTAAGAGAGCATTATTGTATTATGAAGACAACTTTAAAGTGGCTAAATTTATTCATTTTAATCAAAAAATCAATTCTCCTAAAAGCAGCGTCAGCTCGCAGCTTTTTAAATAAATGCACCACGCCTCTGTGTGCAAATGAAAAGTAATGGAATTAGTAGTTGGTCCTAGTTAAATAATATATTAGTTCAGTTTTGCTTACCTTAATAGGTAATTATTTTTCCTCATGCTTTTACTTTTGTTATAACAGTACAAATAGTCGCGAGAAACGATTTCCGGGTATAAACCAAAACTTCAGTTTTTGAGGTTCCTTCGATTATTTTTCGACTTAATGTCTTTATTAGGGTGGTCCACCGAAAACGAAAGTTGCGTGTTGTTTTTGTCATTTAACCTCATTTATTTGAAAAATGCTCAGATACGTCAACTTTATTTGAAAAGTGTGCATGTTAATTAACTAGTTCCATTCACTTAACTTACGTGTCATCTTGGTAAGTGTTCGGAAATCAACACCACGAACTTCGATACAAAAAGAAGATACTACTCAAGGGTATAAACAATGCTCATGTAACAATGTACAGGGTGCTTCAATGGGTCTTGCTAATCTGTTAGTTGAATAACTCGTCAACGGGCAGATCTAGTGTCGCTAAATCTCGTGCACATGCGCAGGAAACCAAAGGATCCTTATTTACGGAGTCTGGTTATTTTTTTCGAAAATTTTTTTGGCCCCAAAATCGAACACCGTGTTTTCTTAGTCAAAACGTTTTATCTTTGTGATCAGAGACCTGCCGAAACACTCAGGAAGTGGGTCTAGTGCTTTTAAAAATAGGCCAAAGTCAATATCAAGCATGTTAAATGCATTAATTGCCAAGTTTGCAGTTGGCAAAAGACTGGAGAACACTAATATCAATCGCCAAAATTACCGAATTTGGGGCAGCGAGAAGCCTGAAATTGTCGTTGTCAAGCCTTTTCATTCATAAAAGTAACTTTTTGGTGTGGTTTACTGATGGCAGCTGGGTTCTGTATTTTTTGATCATATAGTGAATTCAGCACGATACATCCTGCACGAAAAGAGGTTCATTCTTGGTACCTGCTACGAACACTCGAACCAAGATACGTGGTTTCAACAGGTGGAACAGTTCCACATTTAAATAGGACTTACTCAGAAGTCAATATGACAACTCTATACCTCTCTATAGCGCCGACTTATCACCATTCGACTTCTTCTTATGGGGCTATGTTAAAGGTAAAGTCTACACCCTTGTGCAAATTAATTGAAACAAACAATTTCAAGTATTGCGGAGATTCTTTTTGCTTTGTCGAAGCAAGTAAAAGTCATCTCTATGAGTTGTTTTCTTCATACAACCACACTTCTCTTTACGTTTAGGGGAAACCGATCCAGTTTTCCTGCTTCAACTTGATGACACGGTTGGCAGTTGCTAAACTCACACCAACCACTGAAACAATCTCTCGATACGTTTTAGCTATTTGTTCGTGTAGAGTTACGATTTTCGTACGTTTCCTAGGTGTCACATCCGTCTCGAACGGCGGTCGAATCACATCTGGTCAGGTTTCTAAAATCTGATGAAGTGCTATAGCTGCTAACGTAATGACTGCATCAGCCAACATAAAAAAATGATCAAATTGACTTTTCGTGTTTGTTTTGAGTACAGAATTACGAGTAATATAGTAAACATGCTTTGTTTCAATTAATTTGCACAAGGGTGTGCAGAGATCGACCAAAAACTATAGAAGAGCTGAAAACAGCGATAACAAATTTGAAGAGGTCGATTTCAAAAGAGCAACTCAAGCGGATTTAAAGAACTTCGAGTAGAGACTTAGTTTTAAATCTCCTCAAATGGCAAACATTTTGAGAAACTCATCTTTTAATACCCTTTATTCTCAAGCGTAAATCCTAAAAGTTTGAAATAAAAATCTTTTTACGTTCAAACGATATTCCATTTTTTTTATTATTGAGACCATGTGAGAGGCTCTCTTCGTAAAATAGTCGACAGTCTCCCGGCTGTTATCTCGGGGCAGTGCCTCCAAGAAGACCCACCAGTGATTCGCTAAGCGATTGGGGAAACGGTCGGGGGCAGCGCATGCCATTACTCTAGAGTTGCGACCTGGCCGAAGCACAACAGATCACATGTTTGCTCAAAGGCAAATCTTCGAGAAATCCTGGGAGTATGCAAAGGAAGATGCCTATGCTTACTTTGTGGACCTCGAAAAAGCATAGGACCGAAGCATCGGGAGAAGCTCTGGAGAGTGCTGCATGAGTATGTAGCAATTACTGTTTGCTATCATGTCTCTCTACGAAAGTTCTGAGATGTGCGTCCGGATAAATGGCATTAAGTGAAGACCGTTCACTGTGGGTGTTGGACTCCGCCAAGGGTGCGTACTGTCACCCCTCTTGTTCATTATCTTTATGAACTGGATAGACAGAGGCAGCCGAAGCGATGAGCGTGTTTGTGTGGGTGACTGCTTGATGGAGAGGTTGCTCTTTGCAGATGGGTCTTCTTCCACTGATCTTCTGCATGCACTTGATCGGTTTGCAGCCAAACGTGAAGAGGCTGGGATGAAAACAGTGTGTAATAAGAATGAGATTCTGGTCCTTTCAGGACAGCCTGCTTAGTATGCTCTCCATGTTCGGGGAGCCCCATTGAGACAGGCAGAAAAGTTCAAGTATCTCTGGACTGCATTCACGAGTGATGGGCGGCAAGACAGAGAATTCAACAATCGGATCGGTGCAACAAACTGCGTCAGAAGTGAACTGTGACGATCCGTGGTTGCAAACGGGTTTCAAATCTTTATCCCCATTCTCGCCTATGGTCATGAGTCTTGGGTAATGACCAAAAGAGTGCAATCGCGGGCACAAGTGGCCGAAATAAGATTCCTAAGAGGCGGCACTAGATAGAGTGCATAGCAGCACAATAAAGGAGTCGCTACTTCTCCGCATTGAGAGGTCTCAGTTGCGTTGGTATGGCCACGTGATTCGAATGCCACAAACAAGTCTTCCTAGACAGTTCTGTTTTCCAAGTCCGTGGGTAAGAGACGAAGGGGTCGGCCTAAAACCAGGTGGCTAGACTACATGAAGAATCTAGGTTCGAGTCGTTTGGTTATTACCACTGAGGATATGCGCCTGATGGTGGAAGACCGCGAGCGCTGGACAAGGCTCCATAAGGCTGCTGCCCCGCGCCACCCTAATGTATAAACGTGTTTGAAAAGTAGGTAAGCAAAAGACCATGTGAAGCACCCTGTATTATTTTATAGAAGCTGATGATGATGGTCATTTCCAACATTCACTAAGCATGTGTTGCCAGTTTAGTAAATTACTGTCTTTGAAGCGCATTTATGTGTGAAGTAATGATTGGAATACAAAAATCAAATCGCTTACAAAGCGAATTCATCGGATGTTCAAATTTATCTAGCCTCCAGAAAGGCGAAAAGTTGTTCAAGATTGAGCTGGAGTCGATATTGAAAGGAAATACAATGACTCACACCAAAGCAACATTTGGAAGACTCTTTTACGACGCAGAGCAGTTGGAAGATTGGAAGCAAGGTCAATCTGAACTCGAAGTTGAAAGCAGTTGAATGTTACAAGTAGTCTCCATCCTCTGCAGACAACTCCAAGAAATTGAAAAGATTACAGAAATCCAGTGCAAGAACGCCCAAGAGCCATCACACGCCATAGGGAGTCAACAGTGGGGCAACCCCCTCGGATCTGTCGGCTGCCACGGGAACCAAAATATCGAAGCAAACTAGGTACCAAAATATCAGAAAGGCCTGTATACAAGAAGACCAATGCATCCCACTCAACTTTTCACAAAAAAAAACTTCGTCTTACAATTGTTATATGGTGCAGACAGCATCAGTCTGGATCCAAGCTCATTGGGACCTATTTTCTTCAATGACGAGCCCAGGCTTAGTTTAAACACAGAGTTTCAACGTGTTCACATCTGGAGAGAGTTTGAAACTCGACATTTTCCATCCAACATCAGGCAGAGTAATCTTTATTATGGTGGTGGTGGTGGACTTATGGTGTTGGCGCTGCATCATGTTAGACGGACGCACGCAACTCTTTGAAAGAGGCACGATCAAGGAGGCCTTAGTGGAAAAGTGGTATTCATTGCCTCAAAATCTCGTAAACGCCTTTATAAATAGCATCAAGACTCGCTGTGAGAGCTGTATACTTTTAGAGGTATTAATATGCCCTATTAACCCCTCCAATATCGCGCTATGGATTACTGCATAGTTTCCTCTGATGTCTCAAAGCGTGTCTTCAGTGACTTTTGGAACATTTCTTATAGGTAGTGCGCTGTAATGCATTATCTTTCCTTATCAATTTTCATTAGATTGAGATAGTCTTCATTTTGTCAATTTAAACATCTATAAACTGTTAAAATTATAGTGACATTTCTCATGCGTATGAGAGTCTTAAAAAACAATAGTGAGGGTAAAGAGTCTTCAAAAGATTTAATACGAGGATCGTACTGTGTTGATTTACACTTTATTTCCTTTCTGACATGTAAAGACAGATTACACTTCAGCTGTTAGATCCAGCTCTTCTATATAATCTCCCTTTAAATGAATGCACTTTTTCTCATAGTGTGATAGCTTCTCTAGGCCTTCCGGAACCATTCTTTTGAAGTGTCTTTTACCCATGCTCTTCAACGTTTGCAAAATGGCGACCACGCAGAGTTTTCGGCAGAGGACTGCCTTTATGCTTCCCTTCCGCTGACTGCGGTTGGTCTCTGGCTCATGCCGTCGAAAGTTTCGGAACCCATCTGACAAACACCTTCCCCATCTGAAGGTGGCCATGGATGATGCACTGCAAGGTGTTTCTTGCTAGTCCCGTGACCTGATAAATGTGTTTCTTGATAGCCCAAGGTGTTTCTTGATTGCCCCTATTTCCAAAAATGTGATGCACCTGGGGATGGCCTTCTCTACCCTGGGGATATTGGCTGGCGTTGGCACTATCACTTTCCTTCCGGAAATGGTCCACTTTTCCGTTAATGCGCGCTCACTTTTCCAGCCTTCCACCCAGTTTGTAAACGGTTTTCGGTATTCCGTAAAGGTGCATGTTCTCCACACACTTGCTGTTACCAATCGCCTATGAATTTCTGCGGTGATCTTTCCAGAGAAACCAATTCGTCTAGCGCTGCGCTTTATGATTGCTATCCGTATTGCCCGCTCATACACCGACAGCGGTGAGAGAAATGGGATTTGTGGTGTGAATAGCTTGCATCATCTTCTTGGCTTTTGCTGCTATCAGGTGGTAGAAAGCGGTACTAGCTATGCATGAATGTCGTCACAAGTGAAATTGTTGCGTACGTGGAAGAAAAAATAAAGTGTAAATTAATATAGTATGGCCCTCGTATTTTTAATTCATATTTCATCTGAAATATTTATAGACCACCAATATTAAACCATGGTAAATGCAATGAACCATTGCATATAAAATTTTAAACCAAAAACAAAGAAAGTGCAGAAGCAAAAGCTTATTTCACGCTCAGAATTAGCATTTCTTCATTTGCAACCATTGAATATAGATGAACATTGCAGTAGATATAGATTTCTTATAAGACAATTATAGATCCAAGCAAACATACAAAAATACTAATCTAAAATATTCATGGCTTTATGTGGAAATTTCCTAATAAACTTTCTAACTTGCTATGAAAATGATTTCTACAGTATAAGATCTTTGTTTGTCAGAATATCTGAAATAATAAGTGTTCTTAAATTATATACAATTTTATAAATTATTATTTAATAAAAAGTAAACAAAAAAAAGGAACCTGCGATAATTCGAGAAATGCTTGGCACTTCTGAAGGTATCATATGTTCAGTATATTTCCAAATGGAAATGATGTCTAGCCGATAGTCAACTCAAGTATGGGTGTTACACATTGGAATTCTATAACATGATGCATGTCTGGAAGCTCGACTAAGAAAGTGACCTTACTCTTGTAGATGATATCCCTATGAAAACTCCACTCAATCGAATTCCACGAAAAAACAAAGATTATTTAAAATAACATGACTCTCGGGAGCTCAAATTTCTTACGTTGATAAATCCTCTTGAAATCTTTTCGAAAGTTTCATTGCACTTGCGTTAGCGAATTCAATTCTACAAAACTATAAGACTGCTTACTCTTACGAGGTCTACATATCACAGTTCATTCAATTTACCAATCGGTGGCACAACAACATCTATCGCTGAAAGAAAAAAAATCTTCAGAGTTGCACAAGTTACAGTATTATTGCAAGCTCCTATCTTTTGTACTTTATGTTTATAAATTATGAAATTCTATTCTTTTTTTATGAACATCCCGTATATATAGCACATTTGGCAAATATAGTTAGTTTGTCCCAGTAGACTTTATTGTGTCATACATATACAGCGTAGCCCAAAACCTACCTCTCACCTAGTATTAAGTGTAAATGTTTGAAAATTGTGTGATATGTTCGTGGCTTCAAGGCATTTTATTTAATGTGTTTTCGTATCATTTCGCAGAATTGAAAAAAAGAAAAGGTCGCCTACACCGCCGAGTAGAGGGTTTTCATCATTTGGAGTCAAACTTGGCTAGGATTCGTCTTGTAGACTATGTCCTTCACGTGACTCTATATAAAAAAAATCTAATGGATTGAGGTCGGTTGAATATGAGGTGCTTAGGAAAATTCTTTGCGTTAAACAAACACGTTAAGCAAAATGTCTTCACGCCACGAAGAAATCACACAATTTTCAAACATTTACACCTACAATTTGTTAGTACTAGCTAAGAAATTGACATTTACACTTGGAAGGCATGTTTTGGGCCGTGCTGTATGTACAGGGTGTCTTACCTAAAGTGAACCAATAGCCAACTTCTAAAATATAAATCTGACAGAGTATTTTCATTACACTTCTGTTTGGATTTAAAGTAAAGGCAAAAAAAAAACAAAAAAAAACAGAAATTATTCCTAAACACAATGGATTATAATCCAAACATACTGCAGTTTCATAGCCTCTATCTTCTAAACGGTTGGATCAATTGAAAAAAAAAGAAAATAAAACATTTCTCAAATGTTGTGTACAATCTGAAAATACCATTAAAAACAGGGGTTTCCATTGCAAATATTTCAAAGTTGACTTCTATATTCGAAAATAGCGTCGTTTTTTATGGAAATGGAATAATTCATATAAAAACTTCTGACATAAAAGTACAAAAATTCTTCCATTGAAAGTACATTGTCAGATTTGTATTTTAGAAGCTACCTATTGGTTCGCTTTAAGTGAGACACCCTGTATAAAGCAGTAGAACTAATCAAGGTGGCATAAAACGTTCCTTGTATCGTTTGATATTTCCAACCAACGTTATAAATATATTAATTATATAAATCCATTAAGGCCGTTATGATATTGAGCATTAAACTTATAGCTTTCAAAACGCATTAAGCAATATAAATAAATGGATTACGAAGATAATATGGAAAAAATGTATGGCAATAAAACAACAAATTTATTAAGGAATTGACTGAACCTAGTATCACGCCGTAACCGATGTAGACGTAAGTGATGGTCGGAGCGTAGTAGCAGATGACGAGGCCCGTGGTGGACGTCATTCCGCCAACAAAGACCACTTGACGGTAGGGATACCAGTAAACCAAAAGTCCCGCCAGTGGCGCTTGGAACAAAGAAAAAAAACAACTAAATAAAATGTATTGCATAAGATATTAAATTAATCAGGAAGATCTAGTAACAGCCAATAAGAGAAGAGAGGAATTTGCTTTTTAAATAAGAATTTACGCGGGAGATTAATGTATCGTTGTGTCGCAAAGTTTAATAATCATGGATTGCATTCATCTATTGTAATGGCAAATTAAAACTTTTCCATTCGTAGTTCAACGATTTCCCTTGAATGGATTCGCATAAACGCTTTATCACAGATTGCAAAGCCTTATGATTTTAAGGATCACACGCACATTTATTAACTTAACAATCGACTTATATTAATTAAATTTCATTTTAAATTTCAATAAAATAAGGTGCATAACCTCGAGATTAAAAAGTCGAGAAAAAGTTATTCTTCAATACCTGAGTGTTTAAAGTTTCATCCAAAGCCATTAGAGATCTAGAGCGAATTAGTCAAGAGATTAAGTGATTGGGGGCAACGCTTTCTAAACAGATTCTCGGGAAATCAATATTATAAAAAATTTATAATACAGGCAATTTCTTTTCTAAAGAGATTCTAAAAGTGGCAAAAGTGATTACCATGTTAATTAGTTTGCAAAAACAAGCAGCGCACTCCCTGATTGCCATGACAGATTGTCTAATGATGATATTTGAAATCAATTAACGTCACTAAAAACCTACTGGAGAAGATGAATTACGGCTGGACTGGCGCCATTCTCTTCCGTTTTTATGGCTGACGGATTCCTTATCGAATTACAAAGGTACTGAAAACAGCGAAGATTAAGTGCCGTTTATCGAAGAAATTTTTTAAATTCCAAGCAAAAATGTACACGGTATCTACAAAGTCTGTTTACGACTTTAAAAAATTCTTTCCGATTTTCATCGATAATTTAGACACCTGAGGTATGGCGTGTAATAAATCTTCATTAGAACATTCTTGACTGATTCTAAAATTTTATTTTTATTAAGGAAATTTCTTACTTATTATGAAGCAGTAGTTTGTTGGGTAATAAAAAGAGTTAAAAAAAACGTAATATTTGTTTCCGAGTCTGATTATTTTTATGTAACCAGACCAACTCATTGAAAATGCTCTTCCTTTTGTACAGTCATAAAGTATCAGATACATACAAAGGATTCTGAAATTATTGCTTGCTATTTTTAATCTCGCCAGTATAGCTACGTAAACATTTGAATCTTCCCGCCCACTCACTGCAAATTTCACTAGATGTCCACCAAATGTCCTATAGCGTATTGAAATGGCGGGGCATTGACGTGCATTGGAAGCACCGATGCGTGACTGAGTTCATGAATGGAGAGCAAATCGCACCCACTAAAATTGATCAGTGTTCGAGGAACTTTTATGGGTAGGCAGTCTGTATCAAAAAAACACAAATTTTTATGATAGACTTTGTTTTTGAAGGGAATGCACGACAAAATATAGTTGAACGTTCTTGCCCCATTTATCGCTTGATTTAGACTGTATGGTCTGATGAGGGATGGGCGCGGAACTGGCATGGAAGGAAACGATACGCTGAATGCGAATATAAAAATGATCTGTTTATTAGTTCAAGTTTTGAAGCTTTAATCAAAGAGTATGGTTAAGTGAGTATGCAATCAAAGATTGATTTGTGGCTACGAACTATAAACGGCTTCTCTGATGCAAATGTTAATTTTATCGTAAAAAAAATTATTTGTAGTGATATTTATTTTTTAATGGTGAAGATTCACTTTCGTTAGAAACGACCCAGCTGGCTCACGTAATTTCCGTGTGATTTGATCGGTCAAAATATTAAAGATGACTCCTGCAACTGAATCATCTTTAACCAGTTGTTGAGTTGAGCAGGGTGTCTCGCAAGTGTGTTAACAGTTCTGACAGTTTATGTTATGAATGCGGTAAGGTGAGGTAGCTTTTGCTTCATAGAAACGATCCATCAGAATGACTTTACTATGGATGCAAAGTCTGGGATCAGGATAAAAGCTGAGCTACTCTCATAGGCTGCAATGTGTGTGATTCAGGTCTTCGAAATTGGTTAAACGTACAAAAAAAAAATCCATGCATTTTGCTGTCCCGATGGTATGGAGAATACGGCTAAATCACGTGAATGACTGCTATTTTGTATGGTGCCTCCTGTAGGACAAGGAACAGATTAGCGGACTATTGTTGGACACTTTGTCAGAGATGCTCCATAAGCGTATTGCAAAAAGGTGTCTTTAATTTTTAAAAACGGCGGTAACATTATCATCATAATATTGATGCATGTATCCGAAAAAATACAATAATTCTGAATAACTTGATGCTTGATAATTTCATTTTCAGCATCACAAATCCCATAAATAAATGTACATAGCATCAAGGGTAAAAGAAATTAGTTAAAAGTGGCTAAGTCAGACCGATGGTGATTAAAGAAGAGTTGTTTACACGACAGGGATACGAAGACTTGTTGAGCGCTAGAGAAGGTGCATAGAACTTAAAGAGAATTTTAAGGAAAACAATTGGTAAGTAAATAAAAGATTGAACAAAGAGGCGCTAGTTTCGGGGTGACTCCTATACATTCAGAAAAATTTCAGGATTGTGTGGAAAAAAAATCCTTCAAAAAATTCAAGGAAAGAGGAGTTAGATGGTTAAACAAAGAATTGGACTAATGCCATAGTTTCTACTATTAACTTCTTCCTAAGGAAATATGTTAAGATTTCTCGTCATTCTAGATGTAAATGACATGTACTCTTTATTTCTCCTCAATGTACTCTTGGTATTACTAGATACAAGGCATCAATTACGCTAGTTTATAAATTTTAACTTTTGTCTTCGCCCAGAAAAATTTTTATTTTTTTTTTGGAACTTGCATGCCTACGAAATTTAGACCGAAATTTTTTATCACGTCTGGTTATTTGTAAAATGACAAAAATGTTTTTATCAACTTTTATGCTGTGAACTGTAAAGAGTCTTATGAAACAATGGCAACTAAATTATGACTTATTAAGTACCAGGAACACAACTGGAAGATTTGTGGAGATTTTAAAGTAATCGGTGTATTACTGGGTTTACAAGATGAATACACGTATTCTTGTTGGTTTTTTTATGATTATGGGATAACAGCTCAGAAGAGTACTATTACGTTAAAAAAGTGTGGCCGCTTTAAGCTTACAGGACTATTGTTGGCTATTGATAAGAGAAACTCACTCAAATTTAGACAGAAAGATGAGTGAAGCGGTACATTTTTATTTTATTTTATTTTTTTTGGTGTGAAAACCCTGCTTATTTGTTAAACAATGAGAACAAATATATATTTTGAAAATGTAACTTTTTTAACAATAAATTTGGATTTAACGACCCCACAAACCCCCCGAGATGTTATGTTAGAAGGAGATTGAATGGAAAAAGTTAATGATGGATTTTATTCCTTCATTGGTTTAACAAAATTTAACGACGGAAAAGCTATAAAAAAAAGCTTTAAAAATCGTTCACAATGTTTCTTTATTATGCAAAAAAGTGCAACGTTCTGACAGTAAAATTCAAATTTTCCTCTTAATGACTTCTCGAATTAGCGTGATTACTTCCAGGTTCAGGATATACATAATTGATAAACCTTATGACTAGTTATGATTTTCTATTCAAAATACATGATTAGGCACTCACCCATGAGAAAGCTGATGGCCACGGTGAGGACGGGGATCCACGCGGCCTCGGAACGCGTGCTGTTGTAAACTTTGATGCATTCGACGAAGACGACCCCTCCGCCCCGGATGAAGCCGAAGAGGAGAAGGTCCACGATCCAGCTGCCGAGCACGACCATCCATCCCCAGCCGCCGTCCGGAGGCGCCACCTTCGCCGTCAACGCCTGCATTGGATCTCCGGTGGTCCCGCTCGTTCTATACGATCCTGTGCTCGGAAATTCGGCTTTTCAAAGGAGAGGTGGGGAAAGGGAAACGCTGCACCGGCACGCGACGAAACTCTCGTTATTGCGGACTAAAATTAGACTCCCCGTGTTTCGTTTCAAAGTGGCGCAGTGGGAGAGCGGTGGAGTCCACACGATCGAAGTTCACGGCACAACGAAGCTGATTGGAAACTTCGTGAGGAATCACTGAACAGACCAATGATAACAAATGATACCCCGACGAAGCTCGTGTTTTCGATTGCGATCCCTGATTAGCCATCCGCAACGCTGACGTCCACTTTCACCACTCATCGAGAAAGCCTTCCTTCAGCTCACCTGGCAATCTCTCTGCAAAAAAAAAAGAGGGATAATGTTTTGAACAACATTATGTAAGGTCACGAGACCAATGCTGTAACGTTTACTGTAACTATAGCGTCAGAAGGCCATTCATAAGTGCAATGAAGCTAAGTGGTTTTTGTTAAAAAGACAAAAGAGAACAGAATCGAGGAATATAATCGCTTCCTTTAAAAAAGCGCAGGTGAGTGGCTGTTCAATGGAATATCTTATCCAATGCAGCACCTCTTCCCTCTATGTTTGCCATTGATCTCCCTCATGCGAACGATGATGCGTTTCGTGAATGGCCCTCTGAGAAGCTCTGCAAAAGCAATGAATGAAAAGGGGGGTAGAGAAAGTGAGTCAGCGTAAAGGAATCGACCTAGTGCAAGATGAGAGCGAAAAGAAACGAACCACGGCGGAGAGGAGTGCGACGGCCGACATGACGTTGCTTCCGACGATGGACGCCGACGAAATTAGCAGCGAAGAGGGAAATCCGTTGCGTCTCCTCGCCCGACTGAGTGGTGCGTGGGGAAGAGCGCATGCGCCCAGCCAGATTGAGAGGCGGGAAAACACCAGTTCAACCGTAGCGAGTTCAAGAGTTCTACAGGCGTCGTCCATTGCAATTGACTAGGGTGGAGGAGAGAAAACTATAGAACGAGATAAACTAAATATCTTAGTAGCCACAGCCCTCCTGAAGTCGACACAAAAGATCGGGAAGCGAAGTTATCGATCGTTTACCTCTTTTTCCCACAGTTTTGAAAACAAACAACTCAGCTAGTCTAGGAACCCAGCCCCGTTTATGGGAAAAGCTAAAAATCCAATTCTCTCTCTTTCTTTTTTTTTTTTTTTTTTTTTTTTTTTTACATTTGTTTTGTCGAAATTAGTAACTTATTCAAAACATAAACGTTTCCGTAGCAATGATAGATCTCATTTATCCTTTAACCCATCCTTTATTTGAATTTAGATAACTTTCAAGCGAAGACTTTATCACCAGTTCCTTAGTATATGTTTATCACCATCATTTAGCATAAGTTCAAATCCTTTAATAGATAATATGCCTATTTTTAAAGTAAAATTTATTTACTTCTACACCCGCTTCACCAGATTATACAGGATCCGAAAGTCATCATTCAAAGGGCGTGTGCGCCTTCAAGAAGGCAGCACGCATCAATACGGTCTTGTCGACAGAAAAACAACATTTAGCGACTATTCAGTCTTAAAAATTTAGACAGAGTTGTTTCAATTAATTTCTTTCTGAATTTATTAAAAAAAAATAAATCAATGATCAGGTTAAGCGACGAGAGCATTGACTTTTCACCGATCGAAGCCCTGTCCTTGCTCTCTCTTTTATTTCATTCACTTGGACGAAATCACATGGACAGCTGACCTTAGCTGCTGAAGCCAAGTGGGCCATTCGCTTTAAAAACCTTCAATAAAAGCAAAAGTGGGAAAGGCATCAGCGTTGTCTCGAGTTTAACTATTAATAAACCGACCTTGAATCGGACGAGTTTTGTTCTCGTCGCCATCTGGTGTTCAAAGTGAGCAGACTTGGTTGAGCCTAATCTCTTCCGGCATCTACTATATGTCACGGGTTCGTGGAGATGAATTTATCTTGCGTGCAGATTTATTATAAGGATGCGTATTAATAGCTCGCAAAGGCCTAGGAAATGCTTCTTTTCTGGGTTTCTAGGGTTGGAGCTTCATTTTTCATTGCGGATCGATTAATACTTTAGTAAAGGTTAGGGCTGGCCTTTTCAAACGCGGGACCCAAAGTGGGTCCAAAGAAGACCCCGAATAAAGAGGACTAATGTTTGGACCAAAATCCTTTTAATCTAATATAAAAAATTTTTTTGTTACTCTGTGTGTGTCAACAATGACGTAACTCAAAACTGGACCTGTCTTAACAATAATTCGCTATTTAGCACAGATTAATACAGATGGTTAACTTCCCATATATTTACAAGGTTAAAACAATTTGGTTGATTAGCCAATCAGCGTTCAGCATTGATACCCACTGGGTAAGATAAGAATAAAAAATGACATCATATATTGCCATTAATCACACCATTTATGAAATATACGACGTATATTCCTTTGGGCAGCGTAGCCAACGAGGAAGACACGCCGGGGCACTAAAAAGTCACATGACCAAAGTAGATCGAGCAACAATCCAATCTTCATTGTTTCCAACAAACGAAAAAACACTGATTGTTGAAATCCAAGACGGAAACAATGAAGATTGGATTGTTGCTAGATATATTTTGGTCATGTGACTTTTTAGTGCCCCGGCCTGTCTTTCTAGTTGGTTATGTTTGGGCAGTATATGACGTAGACTCATCGAGTTCAGCTTACTAGAATCATTTTTATGAGAGAAGAGAAATTGCAGCTGGCCACATTGTAAACAGTATGCGCATCGAAGTAAATCTTGATTTGAAGGCTTCAACCAGAACCATAAGGCGTGAATTGCAGCGTGAGAACTTTCACTATGAAGCTATTGAAATAATCCGAAAGCAATTATTTCCGATTGTGAATTGAGAAATGCTAACATAAGAAATGATAACTTTAAACACATTATAAATTAAATTCGTTAATTATATTTAAAAATGGAATTTATAACTCACAAATAAATAATCAATAGAGAGTTAGGTTTTTTTTCGTTACGAGAATTCAGTTACGAGATATTCAAGCAGTGTGCTCGTGCAAACATTTTTCTCGTTAACGGCAAATCTGAAATCTTGTGTTTTCTTTCGTATGGAATGCGAATCGAAACAACCAAAGAGATAAAATACTAGGGTACAAGTGGCGCCATCTAGTGTCAGAAAGGGAATATTTTTTACCGTTAAGAAATAAAGCAAGTACGCTAAATTCAACTGTATTACTCCAGGCGGAGTAAAAAGACTAGTGTAAAAAGTACTCAGAGGGATTCCATTTTCCAAAAATAGATCAATGAGGGTGATAACTGGCTGCTAACTGATTCATGTTGGCGGATAACAAGGCACAAACAGGCACTCGACTAAGCGAGAGAACTAAGATGGAGGATTTTTGGCCGGATGTTCTCGCTATGCACAAACTGCGCATGAACAAGGATCTCGTTAAGCAAACGACATTTGCCAACGAGATCGAAAAATTTTTTCGTGAATATTTTTCGTAACGAACGAGAATCGTCTAATTTTTACAGAAGTGACGTCAAATTTTTTCGTTTTCGTACGAAAAATTTCTCGTAACGAAAAAATAACTCTCTAATATGATTTTACAACAATTTGTTAAGCGCTTGTAGAATTTTCTACTTACTGTTAGCTTATGTTTATAGTTCTTCACAAATCTTCCTTTGGTTGGTTTATGCTACGTTTTACTTGCTTGCCAGTTCCCAAAAGTTTTTTTGTTTTGAAACCATTTTGCTAGGTTATCTTTACGTAATATTTGGTAATTTTAACACTCTCTTTCATGGTAGAATCGCCAATTGTATAACTCTAACAATGGTAGAATTTTAAACAATTACGAAAATTCATCCAGTCACTATTGGTATTGACCACAGCCTACTATATAGATTATCTATATAGTAGGCTGTGTATTGACATTTGTACTTCTTGTAAGTCTCACTGGCGCGCTGCAGGACATTTAACCACGTGATTATTGCCGAGTTGACCACCTGTGTTAATCTGTGCTATTTAGTTTGAATTGGTGACGATACTGAGAACAGTATTGACGGTATTCTTAAATTATCGTCTGATCTTTAATGTACTTATCTGAATTGGGTATTCTTAATATGATAATGTTTTAAGGCTGGACATCATTCTACAAAAAGCATGATGCAAAAAACGACACAAAAAAGCGTTAAGGAAAAAATTTGGCATTGTTGTTGCACGTTTAAGCATTGTTGGCGCCGGCTTGAAGCGCCCGCCGGCACTGAGAAATCGCCTGACCATTGTGTTTGAGCAACATTTTTTATTTAAATCTTTACTACAGAGATATTATGAAATATATTGAAAGTGTGGTAATAGATAGCGCCACTATACTCCGCTGTCTTACCTAGCAAATGCCTAACGTTTTGCTTTCAGTGTTTTGAATGAAGACTCATGAATTCTAGTGTATATGAATAAACTCTTTTCCATTACAATAAATATATTTTATTACTCACAATTTAATTCATAATTTATCACTGAAACATTGAAGAATCAATTAAATCAATTTAGATCTTTTGGTGCTTTTTGAAGTCTTCATCTTATTTATAATTTATACGCTTGTAGAATGTGTTAATTTATTTCTACACATTCTTTCCTCTAATGTTCCCACCCAAAAAAACGTTACGGGCAATAATTTTAATTTTTCGTCAAAATACACTCGTTTTGTGATTTTGCGCAAAGCTTGCACGTGCCGTGTTTGTGGTCCCACATACGATTGTGAGCACAGAAGCGAGTAAGGAGACGCGCCTTAAACATAGACGCTATGTTTACTCGACATATCAAGAGACTCGATACCCGTGCTTATATTTCATACTTCAGTTATTATAAGCCCTTACGCAGTATTACCGATGTACATGATTCTGTAGATCCATTCATTAATAAATAAATAAGAGGTTTATGTACTGTAGAAAATATTCATTTGTCTGTTCCATATAAAAACATTATCATGATTCAATGCATCGGACTGCAGATTCGAAACTAGGTCACCGTTTTTTTGTTTTTTTTTACAAAGGTTCCGACCACAACTGGAACCCATCCCCATTCGCATGGGAGATATTAAAGCGGCTCCAAACGATAAAATGAAGATGTATCTAATAAAGTAGCCTTTCAGTGTATATTATAAATGAGGCTTTACCACAACTCTCTGATTGGGCTATTTAGACTCTTAAAAACGACAACAGTGGCCGAATTTAGCAAATAATTTGAGATAATGGTTGGTTTATTAGAAATTTTGGCGTCGACTACTAACGTCATTTTGCGCCTTTTACACAAGCTATGTGTGTACGCAGCCCGGGACAAACACAAACACCCATGCTCACAGCGGGATTTGAACCCAAGAGCAGGCGGACTTGAGAACTAGAAAGCCTACGCCCTAGCCCTCTCGGCCACCTGGCCGGCAATTTGAGATAAAACAAACAAAGAATTTATCAAATGCAGATGCAGTTGAAGACAGTGCAAAATTATCCCCATCTACGAGGTGCGATCAAGAAGTTCCAGGACTGGTTGCGCATCTCTTCACCAAATGGCAGCACAAGTCCATAAATATAGTATATTAATAGTCCTAACATTCATAAATCAGCTTTTCAAGGGATTTTGTTTCATGTGTATTGGGACTGAGAAAATACTGCAATTGTGAGCACGTGTGTAAGGTCGTCTGCGACTTTATTATGGACATTAAATTTGAGAAAGAGAAATTTGAGCAACGAGCAATCTCAGGGAGGACGTTCGGCAAAAGCTATCAGATGTGTGGCGTGAAAAAACTGGATGCTCCACCACGACAATGCACCCTCTCACCGAGCTCTCCTGACACATGAGTTTCTTGCGAAAAACAACATCATTTCGCTTCCACACCTATCCTGCTCGCTAGATTTGGCTCCTGCAGGTTTTGCCCTGTTTACGAAAATGAAGATCCTGTTGAAAGGTCGCCGTTTTGATACGACTGAGCATATCCAGAGCGAATCGCAGGAGGGGCTTGACTCGTTTCAACAAAAAAACTTCCAGGACACATTCCTGATATGGTATAAAAAAAAGGGGGACTCATTGTATGGCTTCGCAAGGGGACACTGTGTAAATGTATTTAAATAAAGTACTTTCTCTTTAAATTAACCAGTTCAGGAACTTTTTGACCGCACCTCGTGTATCCGATTGAATATCTAAATTCATTAAATCCAAATGGGATTCTACGGCCTAGATTTTCTTTAAAAGTTGGAACGCCAATCTTAGCAAATGCGTGCTGGTTAAATTCAAATACGTAAGGATATTACTTTTTAAGGAGGGGGTTGTATTAATTAATTAATAAAAAAATTAAAGTTTTCAAAGGCCCACCTCGGACTTTTTGAAGTGTGTGATGAACAACATAGTCCCAATCGATACTACAGTAAGGACATCAGCTTGAAAAGTTATTTCACCTCACAAGAAATATGAGACTAGGCGATGTTGACGTTAAATTCTACGTTTTCAATTTCGTAAACATTGATATATTGAAAATTTATTTTGGTTAAAGTAATGATTTCATTTGCCTTTATTCTAAAAAGAAGAAATTAATTTTTCCGAGGAAGATGTAGGAAAGTAGAGGACGTCTTTTATTCACACTTATAATCCCCAATTTTTTTAAAATCAAAAATTGACTTTATCAAATATAGTATTTAGAAGATGGAAAAGAACTCTTTCTACCTTCTTTTATTTCTGATCAGTTTCGATTGAATGGCATATCACATGTCATAAGTTGCCATTTGGAAACGTTAATAGTTCTAAAGATCACAAAGATAATAATTATAAAGGCTCTCTATCGATACCTCTACAACTGCGACCTCCATTGGGATAATGTAGCCCAAACTTCATGGTAATGAAGATTTTGCCTAGAGAAATCTGCATATACCAAATTTTACTCCGTTGCATACCTATGTACCAAATAGACCAGATGAACAATGAACCTTTTTAACTCGCACCTCCCCCCCCCTTAATTTCCAGTGGGCCAATCGAAACCAAACAAATAGTGAAGTAGGACATACCCATAAAAGCTACATTCCAAATTTCAATTTTCTACCTCAAAAATATAGAAAATATGAAAGTGACAGACGGACATTGTAAAACCAATAAGTAGCTCCATTCTCCCGCTATGTAATGAACTTACAAACATCATACCCAGATATTTAGAAATAACGATTCTGGGAATATCGAGCGCAATTCGTCGATTCTTTAACACGATTTCTTAAGGGCATTTTTTACAAATATCAGGAGAGCGAATAAAAACGTAACGGTAATGCAGTTTTCTCTTTCCAATGATGTAACTGATATCGTTGTAAAATTAAAATCGAATTAATTGTATAAAGTGCTGTTTTGAATGCTTTTCGTTCCGTATAAGGCCGGTAGCTTAGTCGACTATGAGAAAGCGCTCGGCGAACAAACTTTGCTTCTCTTGAATGAAAATGCATCAACAAAATACTCAGACAGTCACGCATTGTGAAGAGCCTAACAAAATTTCATCATTATTTTCTATAATAATAATAATAATAAAATTTTCATTATTATTACACTTGACAGGTTCTAAATCCGTTGTTTGCAGAATCCCTGAATTAAGCACTTGATTAGTTCCTATTCACGTAATGACGTGTGGTACACAGGATAGCCGTAATTAAAGAGATGTGTAGAACCCAATAGCCAAAAATCCATTTGTGAAAATTCTAACCTAATATTTTTGCTTAAATAATACTGGATGTCTTTAGATATTAAAAAAATTAAATTTAAGCCCAAATACCTATATTCTGTTTAAAACGCACACCCTGATTATGTTAGAATGTCATTTACAAAATCAATACTTGCATAATCAATATTTATAATTCATCCCCAATTTAAAATTTTAACGGCTCCACTTGAGCATTTAAACGATCGTGGCAAAATTTATCTCCAGCTGTGCTAGAAAACTTCTGGTGAATCTCTCCCTGGAGATAAATATAACAATAAAATGGAATTTGACATACATTTACCGCCATCTGGTTTCCTGTCGACACGAATTAATAGAATCATTGCTTCGCATGCCTTCAATTTTACTGATTCCCGCCATGTAAGAATTTGGCAAAGAGCATTCGTTGATCGCTATTCTTGTAAGGCTTTCCCAATGTCAATTCATCCATTCTTTGTAGGTCTGATGCTTGAATGCGTTCTAATTACTAGGTGGCAACACGAATGTTTCTTGTTCCACCTTCATTAGCATTTCTGAATTATCAATTGTACTTTTGTTTTAACTTTTGAATATAATGAAACAACAATTAATAATTAGAGAGAAAGAGGCAGCACATTCAACATATGTAGATTTCATTTAATCTTTCTTTCTGTCCTTTAACAATAATATTCATTGTGCAAATTATAATTAGTAATTAAGAGAACATTCATAAGAAACGTTAAAACATTTTGAGCATTGAATTCGCTTGAAATTCAATTAACGAAATTAAATTGAACATAACGCTATAAGAAGGAATTGTGGCTTGAAATTACTTGTAAAGGAAGAAAAAATCTCTAACCACAAACATATGTGATATACAAGGTGTCCCAGAACTTCATGAGCGGACTTATCAGGGAGGTAGAGAGGATATAGACGAACGCTTTTCCTTAATAAATCCATAATAGAAAATGACTCCATGGTCAGCTACGGCATGTTGATTACACTGATTGAAAAACCATTATTTGCACAATATAAAGACGTTTGCAAAACGTAGGACACTTAAGACAATCAAGATGCGTGAGGTTCTTAATCTGTTTACAACACGGCGTACTACTACACGTACAATGATTATGTTTTAATGTCGGAAGGAATTTCGTTCCAGTTATGTGTTGTGTTAGAGGGAAAAATTTTCCGTTTAAACGGAAGGAACTTAGAATTTGTATAGTCAGGTGGGTCTGACTTCAGCTGACGACTTAAGCCAGTCTACCATTAAATGGGCTGGATGGATATTGATTTCTCTCAAGCATACTATCAATAATGGATTCCAGGGGGCAAGTTATGTTGATTGCATGTAAGAGTAAGCTAATCCAACAGGATTATTTGCCCAAGGTAAACGTGAAGAGAATTTATTGTTGTATGTAAGTCAAGCGTAATCGTTGCAAATCTTGAAATGAACGACAAGACCGACACAGCATAATTATGACGTTGTTAATAATTTTGGAAGTTCTTCATCATTCCTGTCAGCAAACCAGCTCTATACAATATCCGCTTTACGATCGCGTTGAAACAAGAATGGGCTCTCATCAAACTGTTGCCACAATATAGGCTTGTCTAAAACAAAGATAAGCTTTCATGTTCACAGTTTCCTTCACCAAAAGCCAAACTACTTAGGTTGTTCAAGGCAAATCGAGACTATATGTCACGGAGTTCGAATCCAGGTTCGAGTTCCGTTGACGCGTGCAGAGTTTTCCACTCGCGTACCTTCTATCGTTCAAAGATGGGGGCGGAGCCCCGCATACATCGACGTCACAACCATCAACACGCAAGGTCCAATGGGAGAGCAGGAAGCGAACGGAAGGAGAGTTTCCAAATTCGAAAAATCGAGAGGCGTGAAAAGACAGAAGGAGCTATGCGACCGACCATGTAGGACGTAAAGATATCCAGGATGGGAGAGCGGAGGTCGGTGAACTCGACACGTTGACGAGAGACACGACGGACGGAGAGACAACGCACGGAGAAGGCGGTATCGAGACAGCGGGAACCAAACCATCAAAGGCGGCGACAGGAGAGCTTTGTCGGGAAGCTCCGACGGCGGAGCATTCGACACGTGAACGGCAAAATGCGTGCGACGCAGGTTCGAGTTCGGGCGTCCGAGACTTCTTCGTCCGCATTACACGGTCATTGACCGTTTTACCCACCAATATTGTGAGTACTGAGTTAATAGTGAATAATAGTGCGTGTGAGTTGCGTTCGTCCTTTAGTGATTTGTACCAGCGTGTATTAGAGCCTGGAATGGTCGTTATAGGAATGTGGCCAGCCGGTCTGTGCGCGTATCTGAGATACGGATACGGATTCGCTTTCGTGCAAAGAGCCACTCCCGTAGAAGCCCTGCGATGGTCGTAAATTCCTGTCTCCTTGGCTCTCCTTAACTTATTGTGTTTCAATTAGGTTTAACTAAGGAAATTGATATTTTATGCGTTTCTTTCGTTACCTGAAGGCTGTGTCAATGCCATGTTGGAAAGCTTAGGCTTCCTTGTCAATTATTATTATAAGGACTTCACCGGACAATGACTTTAATACCATATTTATTCTTGTGATCTGCTAATGTTAAGGACAGCAATTTAAGGTGTTTTTGCTAATAGTGAATTTAAGATTTATCTTGGACTGACTCCGTTATTTGGCAGGTTGGCTTCGTTTAGCGCCAGCCATTATTGTATTACGTAGCAAGACTTTGATTTCATGTTGCTGTTCGTTTATTACAGTGAAGCTTTTGTTTGGTTATTAACCGCTTAATGTTTTGAAAATGTTTGACAGTATGTAAGTTAATTAGACTTAAGCCTCTGTAATTAATCTTAAGCTTTTGCAAACGCCCCAGCCCGGTATTCTTTAGTGCGTAGCTTCGTTGAACCAGGGCTGGTTTCTCCGTAGAATTCATTTACGTTTATTCTGATTTCTTATTCAAGATTATTGTGTGTTGGTTGTAAAATTCAACGCTATTTTCCGTTTGCAGTTGTTGCTCCGGTATCGAGCAGAGATCTTGGCTTACTTTACAAGGTTATGGTAGTACATTTTAGATAATTGTACATAATTAGCTTGCAGTCTATTTGCATAATTACTTTACAAGGTTACGGGATTACATACTAGATGATTGTATTTAATTATCTGTAGTCTATTTGCATAATTACTTTACAAGGTTTTGAGATTACTTGTTGGATAATTGTATTTAATTATTCTATAGTCTTTTTGCATAATTAAGTTCGGTGAAGAGTCAATTACCGACATTTTTAGCCTAGTAGTTAAGGCTTATTCTTTATTTTGTATTTTGACTATTACTTATTCAATATTTCTTACTCAATAAATGACATTTATATTTATATCCTTCCACTGTCACGTGTCCATCTAATTCCACTGCGCTAGCTTATATTGCTCTGCATTTACACGTTACACTATATTTTTTCAAAGGCAAAACAAACTCTGCCTGCGCAATCTGTTGTCAGTCATGCCAAGCTACGAGAGACTACTGTACCAGCTGGAATTAACCCCCGCCCAAAATGTATCCGGATGCAGTTTGGGCTAGCCCAGAGTGAATATTCTCATAGTACACGTCACTAGTCTCACTTAAGTCATCTTGCTACAGCGCTACTTATCCACTAGTCACTTTCCCCACCGGCAGCCGTACGGCGGTTGCCAATAAACCTCTTCAACATTTCCTTTGTTAATGTTACATACTATAGTTCCTGATTTTAGGTTGAAACTCTGAAAGATCCCTTTTGGAAATAATAAAAGAATGTTCCCGAAAAACAGGTTCTGCTTTAAGTCCAAAACAGATTTCATTCGGTTCAAAAAAAAAAAAAAACACTGACGGATCATTAAGTATGAATCAACCTTTTGAGATTAATGGGATTCCCTTGAGACTACTATTAATAGATCACCATTGCTAGTGTATTCTTAGGGTTTTGATTTAGAATTCTAAATTTACTGTCTGTCTAAGAAAAGAATGCGCGCTGTAACTTTCTTAGCAGCACAGAGTGGAACATTTTTGTGACAATCAATGGTAATCATGTACTGTACCGCGCGTTGCACGAGCAGCTAATTCGAATGCAAAGAGTTTTCGTACAAGGATTGTTCCGAAAGTAAGTTTAGTCATTATTTTTCACCCGGAAACGTTATTGCCAAAAAAAATACAGCATAGCATCATGAACTAAGTACCTTGCACAACTTTTCGACATAGTCGCCACCGACATTGAGACATTTGTCGTAACGTGCAATCCGTTTGAAGAAAGAGTAGCAGCAGACAGGCGTTCCCGAGGCTATTCGAGTACAAGTCACGATGGCAGACAGACGTGTACTGATAACGTGGTCGCATCCCAGTTCACCAATGAGGAAAAAATTCAAAGTGTCATCCTCCGCAGGAAAGCTTATGGTAACATTGTTGTGGGACGCGAAAAGTGTGATTCTCATTGATTTCCTCCATCAAGAGACCATCAGTGCGGCGCGCTACTGCAACACCCTCACCAAACTCAGGTCCGCCATTCGACGAAAGAGACCAGGGCTCTTGTGAAGGTGTTGTGCTCTTGGACGACAACGCAAAACCACACGCAATAAGTCTCACACAAGATCAGATAGCCCCGAGCACGCCTGCCTGCTGCTACTCTTTCTTCATTTGGACTTTTTTTTATTAGGCTACGCTATTGCAATACAGTTTAAACTGGCTTTAAAAGCTCACTGGCCGCTAGGGGTTTTCGCGCATGCGTAGTACAAAAAAGTTCACACATGAAAACGAGACTTTACAGACTTATTATTAGGCTATGGTTTAAGTCAGGTCTGCATGGTGACCATGGTATGACATTGATTTTGTCCTTTTTGAACCACTTTGTTGTTGACTTTGACACCTGACATGGGGCACTGTCCTATTGGAAAACCCAATTATGTCTTGCAATTAACGGTCCAATTCGTATTAAATGATCATACAACCTGTGACAATAAAAGTTCGGTGAATGATGGCATATTGAGAGTGGATTGCTCGCTTACATCAAACAGCAGTTACTATCCTTCAAAGTAATCCCCGTCGATGGTAATGCACTTCTGGGAACGCCTGTACAAGTCCTGGAAACTCCTGGCGTAGTCGTTTTTAGGGATAGCCTTCAGTTGGGTCGTAACATTACGTTGGATGTCTGGCCACTTCGGAGGGCGTCTTCTACGGTGTTCCGGCCTCCTCGGAACCGTTTAAACCATTCATAAACACACTTCAAAGTAATAGCACTTTCTTTAAACTGTTGTCATCATTTCATGAGTCTCTTTCGTTCGCTGATCCATTTTGGGTTTCGACCGCGCGTACTACGCCTTCTCTCTTCAACACAATAAACACACTCGCAGCGCTGATTCTCTCAAATTTGTTTAAACATGTCTCGACCTGTCTGGGGCAGGATACGACGATGTTGCACTCTTACGACCGTTAGCAATTTGACGTCATTCACCGAACTTTATTGTCACAGGTTGTATAACATGTCTTGATGCAGTTCACACAGTTCATGTTGCCATTAATTCATTTCAAATCTAGAAAAAAACCCTACATACTTCCACTCTTCTGTCTACGACTTGTGTTCTTAGGCGCATTGAAGTCGATCAGCTTTATGCTGTTCTGTTAAATTTGGTATTGCTTTAATCTTTACGTTTTTGGCATGTGAGTGCTCACGGAGAAATGTCCAAATGACATAGGAGTTTGCCTTTTTATTTTAGCTCTCTTGCAATCGCCCTTTTTGACATTCCTTGGATTGTGGAGAGTCAAAGACCTGTCGAGTCTGGTGATGTGGACTTCCGGGTATGCTCTGGGCGGTTTTTGGTCCTATATTCATTTCCTTTTGCAACAACACTGTGTACTACGCTATTGGATCGTCCTAGAGCTCTCACCATTTCTCTCTCTGGTTTTCCAGGGCTGTATAGGTAATATACCTTTAAGAATTTCTGGTTTCGAGAGCTCCGTTTCATGTAGCATCTCCTTTCTCCCCTATTCAGTTTTGAGCATGATCTATTATTCTAATCATATCTGTAAATTACTTGTGTAACTGGTCTTATAGTTCTTTATAGCCAATTTCACATATTTTTTTTACGATTGAAATCACTGAACAGATATATTATCCACTGTTTTTACTTCGTTTTGTGCTTCTCGTATACAGGGTGATTCAGTCAATTTCTGACCATTTCACTCGAATGACGTGCATTAGGGATAAACAATTGAAAGAATATGAGCGCCATATCGAATTTCTAAATAGTTGGAGTTTGTATTGTTGCAACGGCGCTGCATGAAAATCGTATTGTTGAAAAATGGCGCTCGCTTTATCAACAGAGCAGAAATGCAAGGTTGTCGAATGGTATTTCGAGACAAAATCACCTGTAACCGTGCAAAGAAAGTTCCGGAAGGAGTATAAGTGTCGAGACGCACCAGGCAGGCAAGCAATCATGGATTTTGTCAAGCAATTTCGTGCCACTGGATGTGTTAAAGGCAAGAAAAAAGGCGGGAGCGAAGCTCGTGTTCGAACGGCCAAAGTTGTCGAAAATATTCGCACAAGGTTGGTCGATTCCCCTAGCAAAAAATCTGTTCGCCGCCTATCCAGAAGAAGCAAAAAATCTGAAGAAGGGCTGTCGTATACCACGACGTGGCGAATTTTGAGAAAGGATTTACACCTGTTCCCGTATAAGATCCATGTTTATCAGGAGTTAACAGACACTGGAAGACAGAAGCGACAACAATTTGCGATGGAGTTTGGAGCAGAAACGGAAGCCAATCAGGACATTGTGGACAACCTGTGGGTGTCAGATGAGGCCTTCTTCCATCTGTCAGGTGACGTTAATAAACACAAGGTTCGTTTTTGGGGTTCCCAGCACCCTCATGAGATCCATAAAGTCACCTCTTCATCCACGAAAGGTTATGGCCTGGTGCGCGATTTCCAAAAGAGGCATCATTGGTCCGTTCTTTTTTGAGGGCACCGTAAAGTCACAGGCTTACCTTAACATGTTGGAAACCTTCTTCATCCCAGAGCTGCGAAGGAGGCGTATACCGCTTCGACATCAATGGTTTCAACAGGATGGGGCTAGGCCTCACACCACTAATGAAGTGCTAGACTTTCTCAATCAGAAATTCGGAAATCGTGTCATTTTAAACAGGTTTCCAGATCGATTCGGGGGTGGCTTTCTTTGGCCCCCTACGAGTCCTGACCTAAACCCATGTGATTTTTATCTCTGGGGGTTCCTTAAAGACAGTGTGTTCATTACAGCACCAAGAACCCTAGACCAGCTGCGACAAAGCATCGTCGATTGCTGCACCCTTGTGGATGCAGAAATCCTGGATAGAGTTATGAATAACTTCACCATTCGGCTGCGAGCAGTTCAAAACGTTTGTGGTGGCCACAATGAGCATATCATCACGACTTTTCCACGGGAATAAAAACTCCGAACTGCCTAAAATATCATACTGAAATGCTATGTTTGTGAACATTAATGGGTCAATAAATCATAGTACTGAAATGGTCAGAAATTGACTGAATCACCCTGTATGTAGAATTCTTTCAATTCACTAGGATATAAGACAAATTGTTCGATTCACAGCATATTGCATGGTCTTATACTTTCTTCATGCTTCTTAAAACAGTAAATTTTCTTGCCCAGGCTGCGACTAATCTATTTGGACCACTAAAAGTAAAAACAAATAAATAAAAAGTCCCGAAAAAATTTTTTTTTTTACAATAATCTTAATCTATCCTATATTATCTCTAAATTACACTGCATAAGCTACAGCATTTTATAAGTAAAATTTCGTATTTCTAAGGATTCCAATAAACTACAGTAATTATCCATTTTATAAGTTAAACAATTTTATTTATAAATTTTATACTTTACATAGACACAAAGTTCACTACTCTAAATTGTCATTTTGTTATCACAGCATTTTTTTTCTGTTTTAACGCTTTTGTTTTGGATTTTAAAAATTTATTTACAAATTAAAATTCACCTTGGAATGATAATAAATAACAAAATAAACAGTACAATACTTGGAAACAACACTGTTTACATATTAAAAATATTATAGTATCAAAAATACTGACAAAGTTGGCGAATAGAGATATCTTAAATATTCACAAAACCCTGTGAGAGTAGAGAGCTCTTTCAACCAAATTCCCCTATGAACATAAACATCAGCTCAAAGAAGAACATTTAAATTTAGAATTATTTAGATTTTTTTATAGTACCTTCTCATTTCCTTATGACAAATTTGTATTTAAAATGAAATGACAATGAATAAGAAATTGCATTAGATATGGAAGGAAATTTTGTTAGCTTTCACGTTAATTTCGAATTAATTGCGTCTAAAATTATGCTTGCCAAGAAAGTTAATATTTGGCTTTCCCTATTAAAGAATAGCTCTTGATCCCTGAAAAGCTCATGATGACTTTTTAATTACACAGAAATGTCACTTATACCATATAGATACAAGGATATACACAGAGACATGTAAAAAGCAAAAGTAATTTAGGGTTTAATGATATAAAGAAGACATTAAATTTTTGGCTCTGATAATGAAACCTTTTCTCTAGGTTGAAATACAGCCAACAAGAACCTGCTTTGAATACATAATATTGAAGAGTTGCCTGATTTTAAAAGAGGGCCAATTGTCGATATGAGGGTCGGCTGTCCCGGCTGCAAATATCTAGCAATTTCGGCATATTCCTTTCTACTATTGAGAAGATTATCTAAATATAAGTTAAAAACGAGCAGAAAATCAACTGACTCACGGACCCCTTTGTCATGAGTCTTCTGATAAAAGCCTTCGTATTGTTAGAGTATGTGTTACGAACTATTCTTGTTCAAAAGAGTCAGAAGTGACGGAAACCTTCAAATTAGCCCACGACCATCTTCATCAATTAATATTATATACGTGCAATTAGGAGGAAGCCAATTATTATATACGTGAGATGTAATGAGCCATAACTGCATATTTTCTGAGGAGTCTAAAATATTAAGCAGCGAGCACGTACAGATCTGGAGATTATGCTGCCTAGAATTCGGCATTACAGGTTACGCCGTTAATCAAACAGTGGACAATCAGAACTAAATGACTGTTTTTAGCAAAATTAAATCAGAAAATTACATTCTGTTCTTACGCCAATATTCACAACTGCTTGACAAACGCAACTTTATCACGTTATATAAAAAAAAGAAAGACTGGGTCTCAAGTAAAAATCTTGGCCAAATCTTGCCCTGATACGAATCACATTATATTATGCATGATCAAAAAGTAAAAGAAATAAAAAAAACAGCAATATGATCCGCACCTTTTATTCAGAAATATCATAAGATTTTGGCCAGAAATATTCAAGAGACTACACTTTCAGAATAACGCGAGTTGCGGTCCTTAAAATAGCTGAAGAAGACAAAACATTAACAGTTCCACGGTGAAGATTCTTCTCAAAAAGTTTTTTTTCAGAAAACTGTGATTTTATTTACTCCATATTATTTATTCACTTATTGCATGTCTCTCCACAATGTTTCTATAAGAATTCTGAGAAAGATGATTGAAAATACATGTATATAAATGGGCAGCAACGATTTTGTTGTTATACAGAGAAAGATTTACTCTCGGATAAGGAGTACTTACGAGGAGTACGAATACATCAACTACCGAACTCTTCATATCAAACAAGAAGATGACTAAAATGGTGTGAATAAGGCAACATAAGCATTTGAATATGAGCAGTTAGATCAGCTCATAGATCTGGTAAAACCAGGGATTACGCGGCAGGAAAATTCAAAGAATCGAGGTAGAATGAAAAACGTTTGCGAGATACGATTCGGAAATGTAGAATCATCGCAAGAGAAACTCCTGCGGAAACCCGTAGATATTGGAAAGTCTGCGTTAGAGTGTTCTAGATTTGTGATTGACTCTGAAAGTCAAAACGGACATGAAACGCGTTTGAAATGAAATGTCAAAGGAAAATGTTGAAATCGGTTAGAGATGGAATATAGTGAATAACAGGGAGATTCCAAGAAGATTCAAACAGGAAGTTGGCAATGTTTGGACACATTAGCACGATATTCGGCGATGCTTGGAAGAAACGAAAGAATAAGAAAAGGAAGACTAAATAGAAAATAACTGGATGATACACAAGACTGACTTGGATATATCCAGAGCATATATTCAATGGCTCAAGAACGGGAAGAAATTAAGGGCAAGGAAGAAATCTTACTCATTACTGACCCGGCAACTGTTAAAGCGCATTGAAGTACTAATACGATCAATAAGTACGGAGACTGTGCTAATATCTCCAATCAGGCTTGGAGGAGAGGAGAACTATTTGATCGTGGCGTAGAGGGACATATGACGCGAGACATGTTAACGAGGAAGCAGCTCCGCAGTGCAGGGTTTTTCAAAACAATGCGTTTCAGTGAACTGTAGTTCACGTTCGGAGGGGCGTGGTGCATTACGAATTCGTACCGGAAGGGACGAAAGTGAACAAGGAGAAGTACAGTCATGGACAAAAAAACGCTCCCTCACGCTATGCTGCTATATTTTTAAATGAGCGTTTAAAATAGGATGGTATTATTTTATTGGTTAAAAATTTAGATAATTTTCTGACTGAACTAAACGATATCAGACACTTAGTGGCAAAGTGAAGGAGTAGGTTTTTTTTTTGTCCATAACTGTACATATACAGATCCTTGTTTGCCTCCGTGATGCTGTCCACCGGAAACGCCCACAACTCTGGAAAAGCAAGGACTGGATACTGCAACATGACAATGCCCCCGAACATCGGTCTCTCATGGTGCAGGCTGCACTGGCCAAAATGGAAACGTCAACCCTTCCACACCCTCCCTACTCACCCGATCTCGCTCCATGCGACTTTACCTGTTCTCCCGTCTGAAAAACGAATTTAAAGGACGCCGTTACTATAAAGTGCATCTGAGGTTAGGAATAAGCGACGGCCGCCCTGAGGACCATCTCCTCCAAAGGCTTCCAGGAATGTTTTCAGCAACTGTACTCGCGTTGGCAGAAGTGTATAGTTACAGAAGGGGAGCACTTTGATTGGTTTGTTTGGTATTAACGTCCTTTTCAACTGCTATGGTCATTTCAGGACGGCTTTATAGGGGCCGCAAATTTTGCCTCGCAAGGGTTCTTTAACGTGCAGCCGGCAAACGAGTACACGGGACCAGTGGCGGCTTGTCCATAGGCACTGCGGCACTGTAGCACCCCCAGTTTCACTCTCGATATCGATAACATTCAATATAATGCGTCTTTTTTTCTTTAATACTCTTCTTATACAAGTATATTACATGATCCTTAAGCTTAATGTCAGTACCTATTCCCTAGTTCGTGAAAAAATACAGTTTTCTGACGCAGCACCCTCAGAAATTTTAGTTACGAGCCGCCACTGCACGGGACCAACGGCTTTACTTCCCTTTCGAAGGAAGTGCGTGATCTCAAGATTTTCCCCTTGAAAAAAATCCTCGGCCGGGGTCGAACCCGCGTCCTCGGGCATCAGAGGGGATCACGCAACCACTGAGCCACCGAGGCCGATGAGTACTTTGAAGATGGTTGCGTGTAACACGTGATAACAATACATCATATCCGTCAAAAGGCCAGTATCCGAACTTATTGATCATACTAGTATAAGGTATTAAGATAAAGCTGGCGATGAATTCAGGACCCTGCATAAATGATGACATTTGACATTATTCTATTTCTGAAAGGAATTCATCAGTCGATTGTAAAAATACAGAGTGTCCCAGGAGGAAAGGCCAATATTTCGTGTGGATATAGAATGTGATATCGCAAATCAAAAAGTTTATACCGGGTGAATAAAAAGTCCCGGAACGGTCTAATATCTCGAAAAATGCGTGTCTTGTCATAAAACAGAAAAAATACGTGTCAAATATTTTTTTGAAAGATATTTATCGGTGCAAAAATTAGCCCCCTGCACCCCTCGTAAGGGATAGGGTAGGAGGCAATTTTTTCTTTTTTCGAGATATTAGACCGTTCCGGGACTTTTTATTCACCCGGTATATTAAAATGTATTAAACTAATGTAATGGCACCCACATTATTTTATCCGTCATGTGATTTTCACACTCGCGCTCTCTTTTCCTTTTTTTTTTTAAACTTCGGTTATTTGAAGGCATATGCAATCTCCAAAGAAAGAAACACTTTCCCTGAAAACTAAAAAGAAAAAAATAGCGATGCCGATTTTTCTTGTTAAAGAGCTACAAAGAAAATTAAAAGAATTTCCCTGACTTTTATTATAAAGAAGAAATTCCCTGATTTTTAATATTAAAAAAAATCCCTGACTTTTCCCGGTTTTCCAGTTTCTAACATGGTTTTTATTTTTATTGCATTAACATTTTAATATTATTTCAATTATAATTATTTACTTTAAATTATTCAACACTTAACCATAAAATATATCTCAGAAACTGTTAATAAAAGGCTACATGTTTATGTACATTTTTTGACTTATAATAACCCACACGAAATATTGACTTTTCCTCCTGGATAACTGTATAATTCTGAAATGTATATTATAAATTTTGTGAACTATATTATAACATTAGAAGTCGAATGTACATATTTCTCAGTCATAAATAAAGGAGAACTAATTCGTTAATTGTAATGTTCATAAGTAGAACTTAATTTCTTAACATATCGAAGCTGAAATAAAAATATTTATACCTACTATAAAACTTAAAGATATTATTTATACATAATATCGTTGATATTTTACAATTGTAAATTAGATTACCGATGTTTCACTCTTAATACTTTCCACTATCATAGTTCCTCAAATTTTGAAGTTGCTTTCTATAATGTATGAGAAAACATTATTCATGTATAAGACATTATAAGAAGAGTTATTCATTTAGTAAATTACAAAAGATAAAATGAACAAATAAACATTGATTGTATTAATACTGATTAGAACATGTTGATTTGGATTCCTGCCAGTATAATTGTAAATGGAATATCCAATAAATAAAAATATTTATAAATTTTTTTTTCTCACGAAAAAATAAACATATCATAAAATAGGGCTGAAAAACAATCAGGAACAAACAGAAGCACATATTTAAATTTTGACTTTGTTGGGTTCAAACCTCCAATAATTTAAAAAAAAAATATTTACTCTTTTGCTTATACAGGAAGTTCTTCCGGCTCTTCACTATTATCCCTGAGATATAAACTCATCCAAAGGCTTCCATGAGCAGCATATCTCTGCATCAGATCCTGTTAAATATCCACACACCCACCCGTCTGGATGAACATGAAAAAAAAAAGACATTTTTTATCCCTGCACGGTATGATTTGATCACGTGACCCTGTTACAATAACGCCATCGAGTCTTGTGTATCTCGGCATCTTTCGGCGGTGGCTGACAGCGCACGAGCAACGGCTCTGCTAGCCAAAGCGTCCCCATGAAGACGACGAGGCCTCCTGCCAAACAAAGGCTGCTCTTGTACGATCCGGTGACATCACGCAGAATACCTGGAGGAAATTAAAAGGAGAAAGCGTTCAATCAGATTCAAGTATAAGTATAAACTACTAACGAACATTACAAAATCATTTATATTACAAATGTTATTCATGGATATGTGGAACGGAACCAATCTCATTAGCCACCAGTTGTTTATTTATTTACGAATTACACCATTTTTACATAAAGGAAGAGTGGCAGAGATACATAATGAAAGAAAGGAAAAATTGTTGAAAATAAATTAAAATCAGTGTACAAGTAATTCTTAACAATACAAAGCAAAGAAGATGTAAAACCTAAAATTAGCAATGCAGCCTAAAGTTTTAAAAAAAGTTCTCTTCAGACGTTGTATGGAATCGAAAAAGAATCCGTGGTGAGGGGAAACGGTATTTCCTACCCTATGAAAACGAGGAAGAGGGCCATTCATTTCGTAGTTAGTAGTGAATACCTGTCGACGAAACAGTTCAAGGCAGCGTGTACGTAAAGGCACTCTAAGCTGGATGCGATTCTAAAGGTCAGAACAGTCGATATTGGCATTAAGAATCTTTTAATCGTGAAGATGTCTTCGTTTGATCAGGGAAATAAGTCCCAGGAAATTTGCAACGGAGTCGATGGGCACCGAAGCATATTCGAACCGGCAATGCGTATAAGTCGATCTCGGATTTTCTGAAGGCGTTGAGTATGTCCAATCTCATGGGGAGCCCAGGCTACACTGAGTATTCAAGAATTGGTCTGACAAGTGCTACAAACAATACTCTTAGGGCGTCCACACTGAGTCCGTGTCTGGAAGTTCTAATAACAAAATCGAGTGTTCTGGAGGCTTTGCGGCAAATGTCATCAATGTGAGAATCGGGCCTTACCTTAGGTTACAAGACAAGATACTCAAAGATCGCATATGATGGTCTTTCGTGGCAGAAAAGTATTTCCTATGTAGTAATCTGCAGTTATGGGACTAGCAGAGCGGAAGAAAGTTACAACTGCACATTTCCCGTTTAGCTTCAGTGAATTCTTAGAACACTATTCTACGACCTTCATTATAGCTGCCGCCACATAAGTTGAACGACAGGATGACGTCATTTCTAACGCCAGCCAATAGACGTTAACGGGAGATAAATTGCTTAGCTATTCCATGAAACATCCGCTTTCGTTTTTGAAACATTGTTTTCGTATTTATACTTTGTGTCTATTTTCGTTTTTTCTTTTAAATAGATAAATGAAATTAATAAATTAAAAAATGACGCAGAATAATCGACTCGAATGCAATTTGTTTTATATTATGACTTTTAATAGGCTTTCCACGTTTCAAGATATTTCCACCATTACTATAGTAGAACAAATGCATCATGGGTAAAATCCAGACAAAACATATTGATGAGATGACTCACTGCGCATGTCAAAAAGATCGTTCAACTTACGTGGCGGCTGCTATAGACAGTTTTGAATCGTGGTACAATCTGAGATTTTGGATACCGTACTAGAATCTTCATGTCATCAGCAAACAACAAGCAACGAACATCGAGGCTACTTACAATGTCATTAATAAACACATTGAACAGAAAGGGACTAAGATGGGAGCCTTGAGGCACGCCTGAATGCATTAAAAATGGTTTAGAAGTAGCCCCATTAAACTTGACAATGAGACTACAATTATGAAGAGACTACGAGTTATGAAGCTCAATGCGCAGTTAGATGTAGCCAATCGCCCTGCAGCATAACTTTATTTGAAGAGGTGAATTTAAACAAACTTCTTCGATATTTCAAATTCTCGAGGATGTTGATTCCCAGAATTTTCCTCAGAACCCAAATGCGTAAATTGGGCGCAGCGTCATGAAATGACCTATCATACACTCCTGGACAAAATTATAAACTCACATAAATTTAGCACAAACTTTAATGAATAAAAAAAAAATAATTTAGAAACTTAATAGCTAGATATACGGAGGGTTGAGTACGTTACAACTAAACGATTTACATATGCAAATTCTCCAGCCACGTGGTTCACAGGGCTACGTGGTCGTGAGGAGTTATAAAGGGGACATCGCTTCATCATTCTTAATCGTTGTACAAACGCTAGCTACGAGAATGTCGCCCAAAATCGATAGATATTGGTAAGGATATAAATGCACTTTCCGACGCGAAGTGGTCTTATTCCATGATTATAAAACAATGCAAATCCAGGGGTCTCACCATTTCGAAGGCAGGAATCTGTAACATACTAAATAAAAACAGAAAAACCGCAATACCAGCAACGTTGGATGAATCTGGACCCTAAAGACCAAGCAGAACATCGGAGGTTGTAGCCAAAGTCAAGCGTCTCATCTTTGCAGAAAATCCCAAAACTCAAAGAGCTGTCGCAAATAAGGTAGGGGTAGCACAGTCAACGGTATGCAATATAATCCAAAAAAATCTCCGACTGGTTAAGCGTCACAAGTCTCGGGTTCATAATCTCCTTCCGAGGCGCGTTGCAAAACGACGTACCAATTGTCGAAAAATGTAAGAGCGGTATCTGTCAGGCGATAAATGCCAGTTTGTTGTGACCTTGGACGAGGCATATGTTTACCTATCAGACTGCAACAAACCCAGAGCAATTTACTACAGGCCTAAGGATGAAAAAAATTACCAAAGATGGCACAGGGAATGCAAAGGTTTTCCGAAAGGATTCATGATCATATCTGGATATTGCTCCAACGACAAATTGCGTATACGGAAGGTCGGTAAAAATGTGAAAGTGAACTCTCTCTATTACCAGAGGAACGTTTTGGACCCACTGTTTCCCCATGAGATTTCCACAGTGTATGGACAGGACCGAAACCTGGTATGGGTGCATCAGGATAAAGCTGCGAGTCATACGTCCAAGTCAACGGTCGTCCATTTGCGAACACTCATAAGAGGGCTTAAGACGGGCTTGAAGACATACCCGTGAAATCTCCAGACGCATCCCGCAAAGAACTTGGTGGTAAAGTGAAAAAGTATGATTTTTCTTGGTGGGTAGGAAGACGATCCTAAACTTTACAGCTGGCTCTCATGTTCGTCACCTTGCAACCGAGAGAAATCGCTCTGCTGTCCGTATTGCTGACGTTTTTGCCCTGAACTGTTCTCGACGAACTATTTCTCATCCACAGAGACTATATCCACTTATCTCCCGTCTAAAAATGAGAAGGAACTCCCTCTTGAAAGAAGGTCATAAAACAGCAAGATTGAACTTTCCTAAAGATAAATGTCCTAGACTTACGAAAGGTATGAAATGGGAAAAAGTTTAACCTAGACGGCCCTGATAGATGGGATACCTACTGGCATGATCTAAGAAAAGAAGGTACAAATGAGTCGTAAAATGAATGGTGGTTCATTTGTGGCTTGGGGGTCGTTTTCCTCTATGAGTAAAAGTGATCTGGTAATAGTCGATGGTCGAATGAATTCTTCGGGGTATAAAGGAATTCTAGAATAACAACTTGGAGCATTTGCTGAGATTCTTTGTAGAAAAAATGGACTTTCCAACAAGATAATGCTCCTGCCAAACCTCAAACATGATGAAAACATGGTTTCATGAAAATCATATTAATGCTAAAAGCTAAAAGCCTGGCAGCATGCTCCCCAGATCTCAATCCCCAATTGAAAATATTTGGGGACAGCTTGCATGCTAGGTTTACAAAGACCACAGACACTTTCAAGCTGTTCAAGAACTGAAAAGTGCAATTATGGATGGATAGAAAGCGTAACAGTTGAATCCCTTCATATCCTTCTTGATTCAATGTCAAACAGGATGTTTGAAGTTATCAGAAAAAATGGAGGTCCCACAAAGTTTATAATTTTGGTCCTGCTGAATGCACATCTTTTTTGTTTTTCTCTAAATTTTGAAAAAGCTCTTGTACCTACACATCTGGAGAAAATTATAAGCTCACATAAATTTTGCAGAAAAAATTACTTTACAAACTTAATAGGCAAATGTATTCAACTATCAAATGACCACTAAAACTTATCATTTGATAGTTGAATACATTTGCCTATTAAGTTTGTAAAGTAATTTTTTCTGCAAAATTTATGTGAGCTTATAATTTTTTCCATGAGTGTAGGTACAGTCTTAAACAATAGTGCTAATATTTCCTGAGTTCAGTTTCATCTTTTGCAAGAAATTGCACATAAGTCTTTACGATTATCTTAGCGAATACGAACCATGAAACTTCTTTCTCTAAACAATCATACAGGTTTAATAATAGGTTGAAGCTATTTTGCATTTGCTCAGATTTCAAGCAATTTAATCGATTTATAATTATACTGATTTATAATTAGATTGATTATAATTTATTTCACCTCATAATTCGGTGTGATTAGTTGAAATAACTTATATTGTCTACAACCATGAAGACGACTGGGAAAGTTCCAAACTCCACCAAAACATCCTTACTTTTAGACTGACAGAATTATGCTAATCTACGCTTGTTATATTCAGCAAGGCAATCTGATTAATGTAACGCTTATGTAAAGTTACTTGTCTTTAGGTATGAACATTCTTAAAGCTTTCTCTGCTGTATGCGTTTCGGAAGAAGCTTCTGAACGCGACCCTTGTGATGTTTCTGCAGCAACTGTATGTACGAGGGGCAGTCAAAAAGTTCCCGGAATGACGGTATAGCACTCTAATGGTAGGACATACGGCAACGCTTACCTAATCTCTTTCAAAGTAGCATTCTTGCCAGCACACATACTTGCTCCATCGAATCTGTCATTCTTGGAAGTATCAGTGGAAGGCTTCTTGTGGAATCTTCCGGAGCTAGGCCGTTTGGAAAAATTCGATAGCCCAACTGGTAGAGGCGTCGGCCATGACAGCAGAATTTTTCCTTCCATTTTTCGATAGAAAAATCTTTACCTGATGCTTGGTAGGCTTATCTCCAGTTATAATATCGTTTATTATTTAATGTATGAGCGGATAGGCTACCCTGCAGTACGGCCCTGCGTTTATTTGCAGCACCTTGTATAATACCTTAAGTGCTGTAATTCGTATTAAATTAGATTATATCCAACTATAAATAAAGGAGAACATGTGAGTTCGTAACACGAATCAATTTAAATGTGCGAGCTCTGCGCGCGAATAAATTTTGTGATATTAATAAAAGGCTTCTAAAGTATAGAATGACTTATTTTAAGTCTAAAAGTTTATATAAACCTATAATCTTCTATTAATGGCTTCTAACGTAATTGAATAATATAAAGTAAATAATTTAACTGTGGCATTTCATGCTGATTTGTATTGTACGGCTTGCTGAGCCTTTACTGTTTGCCCTGAAATTTATATTAACTTGGTCGCATTTTTTTCTTTGCTGTTAATTGAACCAAAGAACGTATAAGGATTGAACTATTTTGCTTTATGATTGTATATATTGCTCTAGGCCTCTGTAATTGCTTTTTAATTGCATTGTTAACTGGTGTTCATTGTAGAGGGGATGCCCTTCTAGGAAAACCTGCGGTATCTGCAAGCTATTGTTGTGGTAAAAGTTGGCCAATTGTTACACCGGGTTGGTTTTTTTCTTGGGATAAAATGGATGGAAGATGTTCCAGGAGGAGACATATCTTTTTTCTTAACTAAGAAGAATGAAAGCACGGTTGCCATATCTGTTGTAGGGCAACAGCATAGATAATGTTTTCCTAAGCCGTAATAATGTTTTCCCCAGATTGAAATGATTGTACTCGTAATTAGCAGAAAGCGGACCCTTTTGATGATGTTATTGCTAAGAAGAGGTAGGAAAACGTCTTTACATTAGCAATGATTCAAGGACTATAGGTATCGATGATTTGCGAAGCAACTGGATTTATGTTGCCTCATTTCTGGATAGGAAGGAGAGATCTTGGTAAGGAGCATTCACATATTGCATATTGAGTACATAAGAGATGTTAATGAGATGTTAAGTTCCTTTTGGCCCCTGATTGCATATTGGCGTATGGAAGCTTCTAACCCTTTTCTTGGAGTTGTTTTTTTTTTTTTTACCAAGGTTATTCCACTGCAAGTGGAGCATCTTTGCTTGTAGAAGACTGCATATGCTAGATCATATATTACAGAAGTGCTGAACAGTGTCGACATATTTGTGTGCAATTATCTCACTTCGGAACTGGTGGTGTATCTTGTTACTGTTCTGTCTAAGCTAGGAAGGCATCCTTACAAATGATTGTTAGATAACATCTTAAGGAGCTAAAGCTTATTCATTGAAGTTTCTTAATTTGTGAATAAACCCGCATTAGTTTTATAGAAGTCGACTATCTTTTCTATTCACACAGTCATTATGACCCAGGATCATTACTGGTTGTTCCCGTTGACAGTGGAAGTAAACGTGACAAGTAACAGTGTAAATGTAAAAGGTTCGTTAAACTGAATTTGTCATCTGTATTACTGTTTTTGACAAATTTGAAAAAAGCCGCACGTTTTCTCTAATGTCAAGTATGCAGCTATGATTTATGTTTATGGTTTTTGTGATGACAGTATTCCCGCAGCTGTTGAAGAAGGTGTCATCGTCGCCGTTTTTCTGGCACCGGATTCTAGACGAAGAATATTTTCAAACGTGTTGAACAGCTTAGGTGTTTAACAGTTTTCCCAGTGCCCACATTAAATCTGAACGAAGAGTTCAGCCAAATGTTGAGGAACAAGAAAATGTACTCCAAAAGGCACAAAAGAGCCCTACGACTGGTACAGGAATTGAAAAATGCATTGAAGTACGTGGCAAAATATTCGAAAATTTATTATGAAAAAGTTATTAGAATGTTAATGGAGTAAAATAAAAATCATATTTGAAACTTCATACTTTTAATTTCAAATAGCTGTATCTCAGAAACCATTAATAAGAGGCTAAACGTTTATATAAACTTTTGACTTAAAATAACTCATTCTATACCCATACGAAATATTGACTTTTCCTCCTGGGTCACCCTGTATACAAGGTATAGAGGAAATTCTTGAAACAGTCGAATAACTTTAGAACATATGTTGCTAGAATCATAAAAATCAGGTGTATCTATAGGTTGGTTGGTTGGTTTATTAGAATTTTTGGCGTCGACTACTAAGGTCATTTTGCGCCTTTTACATAAGTTATATCTGTACGCATCCCGGGACAAACACAAGCATCCATGCCCACAGCGGGATTCGAATCCACGACCAGGTGGACTCGAGAACTAGAAAGCCTACGCCCTAGGCCTTTCGGCCACTTGGTCGGCCTATCTATAGGAAAGTGCCCGTGCCCGATTGAATGAAAGTATACGAGAATCGGTCATAAAATTCTTACTATTGCTAAGATAAAATAATACAATGAAAACAAAAATTGGTCGTGAGCTTAGTCCTACTCTACATGACAGATGAGCTGGTGGACACAGTCTTTGAAGAAGCATTCTTTTTGGCTCTTGAGGAAGAGTTCCACGTCAGTAATCACCTCGTTGTCGCCTTTGAAGCGTCTGCTATAAAGTGGTTTCTTCAAGTGATAAAGAGGAAGAAGTCACTGGGTGCGAGGTCTAGGTAGTAAAAAAGATGAGAAAGAATTTCGTATCCTAAGTCGCCCGCAAGTTTCATGGTGTCGTAAGATGAATGGGCTGGCGCGTTGTCATGAAGAAAGCGAATCCCTTACGTGGGCATTCCACGACACTTTGCCTTGATTTCCACTCGCAATTTTCTGAGGAGGTTCCTGTAGTAATCCCTAAATTAAGGTTCCTGTAGTAAGGATAGTACCAGAGCCTTCACTTATGCCACAATTCCTGGTTCTTCCCTGAGCGATACTCGTCCAGTTCTTACCTCATCCTGCAGGCTTGTTTGACCACATTGAAAACGTCGACACCACTTTACAACAGTGCTATACAATAACGATACGAAGTTCAACTTTGTCGTAAGCGCTGAGAAGTTCAAAAAACTAACTTTTGAGCCATGATAGATAGGGAAAAAATTTCAGTAACAAAGTTGTAGAGCGTCAAAAGCGTAAACTCGTAAAATAGAGGAGAAAAATCCATGTAACGGGGGAGGGAATGAACGGAGTGGCATTTAGTGATTGTTTTGTTTAATTTATTCAAAACAAATATTAAACAAGAGCGATTTCGTGTATTTGCTGTTGTAATCGTGAATATAGCAATGCACATAAAATGTATAATATCACCAAAGATACGGTTTGTAAGCTTCGATTTGGTTTTTAATGAAACTTTTCCACTCACCTATCAGAGGAGAGAAGGCGAAGATAACAACTCCCGCAAAGAATCCGACGAAGCCGAAGGACCTCTGAAAACCCCTGAGTCCGAGATAGTCGATGAGGAGAAGCGGATGGAGGGTGATGCCACAGCCGATGGCCATGCCGTAGAAGACGCAGCAGGCGATAAGAGCGTGGTACGAAGTCGCCTGCGAGGTCAGAATCAACACGATTCCCGCCAACCATAGGCTCGTCATACAGATGTACTTGTTCGGAAACAACCTGAAAAATATAAATGGAACAAAATTGCCAAGCTGATTGTTTTAGATAAAATACAGGCTTATTCAAAACGGTGGAGCAGTTTTCAAATGTTTATTTCAAACAAACTGTAAAAAAGAGAAATGAGAAACTGTAAAAAAAGAGAAAGATAGGCATGTAAAACCACTCACTTTTTTTTCAGACAACTGCTACAGCCAGAATAAGAACCGTTATTTGTTTGGATATCTGGACAATCTTTCACAGAAATACAAATTAAATACCCTATACCCGGACATTCCATGATGCCTATTGAAAGAAGCTTTGCCAAAATCGACAAAAAAAGACGTATGGTTGAAAAGCTGTCGAAACCAGAAGAGTGAGTTGAAATCATGAACAGCTGCAGTAAAAAGAAGCCTTTCAAAATTGTTTACCTTAATCTGCCCTTTCGTTGTGACCTTACGGAAACTGAGGGTGACCGCATTATTTCGGTAAGAGATTGGAAAAGTGCCATTCATGTAAGAGTCAAACCTGTGCCTGTTGCCAAAGTAAGAGCTGCGCAATTCACTAGTAGCAGCAACAAGATCGAAGCTAGGACCACAATGATTGGACACTTTGAACAAGTCATTCTAGGGAAGAAAGGGGTGTCAAGAAGAGCACAACTTAATACTATTCCAGCATATAATGCAGCCCTAAGTTGGACGATGTAAAATATCTTCTCCAGTTTGTTGATACAGAAGTGGCGAAATCACTATTCTATGAGAATTTAAGAAGTGGTAATACCAGTGATTGTTCAGGTGCAACTGAACGGGAGGAGAGAGAATAGCAAACGCATTGGTTATATTGTATTTTCAACCTTAAAATTATTAAGTTTGCAATAAACACGATTCTTTAAAATAATTTTGCACGGTCTAGTGTATTTTTTGAAAAAAAAAATTGGTAAAAAGTGTACTATTCCAAAATCTTCACTTTTAAAAAAATGTGCCTTTATGAGTTTCCATTTGTTATAGTAAAACTCATGAAGATTTGTCGTTATGATGTTTAATGATTTTTAATCATAACCATTTTTTCAATTAATTTATTAAACCTTCTGATTGGCATATCTGAGATTTTGAGAACTGGGACTTGTGTTCTTTTTGCACTGAGGTCTTCAATTAGGTTTGTTGGTTTGTTTGGTATTAACGTAGGTCTTCAATTATGAAATGTTTAATAAGCATAAGAAACAATGCAGAAAATCATTAAAAAATGAAAGGAACAACTGATAATTATCACATAACAGTAAAAAAAGGTAATTTTTATTTCTACTTTTCACCATGGTGTAAGAATAAAACTATACGTGTAAAATTCGTTTAATTTTAAACTATGATTTTTTCAAGCTCTGTTTATTTTTAACAAAGAAAAACTAGCCTTTGTACTTTTCTCTATACGTTTCTTTAATTAAGAAAGAAATATTTCAATTTCATTTAAAATACTTATTATATTGTCGTGATTATTATGTCATTTCTGTGCTTAATTTGCCTGCAAAATGGAATTTATACAGGCTAGCTATTGCAGCGCCGCTCTGGTGGCCAACACTTGGGCCTCTGCTACTCATATTTTCCCTCTGGTATCTCTATCTCTACGAATCCTATAGATTTCCGACGACGAGCAAACCTCAGTCTTTATCCAGATATGGTGTTAGTTCCGTTGATTCCACAAAAACAAAAAATCAACGCTTTAAACTCCAAATGTTAACTGTTATCGTATATGAATTCTGTTGTCATCAGAGGGCGCCGCGATGTGTTTACTGAAACTTGGAACGTTGCCATACATTTCACTCAAACCTCATAACGTTCTCCTAATTCACGTTAGAATTTTTAATAATACCATAAATTCACCATTAAAGCTAAGAAAGCTATTTCATTTCAAATTATGGGGTGATTCATAAAGGATTTCACAACTTTAAAAGCCTTTTTGTTTATTTAACAGACTAATTAACAGGTTGTTCTACTGTATATGAAATGGCTTTTTTGTGCTTGCATATAAAAAAAGTTAATACAAATGCGAAACGAAAATGGAGTGATTCAAAGTATGCATCATTTTTATACTTTGTATATATTTTAGGCCCGTTTCCAAAGAGCAGTTAGAACCTAGGGTCTATAAAATTTCTGAAAAAACGATTATACAGATTCCTCGTTTGGAGAGAGTTTCTTTCCGAGGAAACTGTCGAAAATGTTCGGAAGAATGGTAATCAGTGAATCTGACGAGTAAGAGGAGGCAGAACTTCCAACTTTAAATCTATCCGTTTCTAGATGGTTCTAGTTAACACGAGGATTAACATTATCATGGAGAAGATTAACATCTTTAAGATTCATCGAGGACAACGATTTTTTGATGCACGGTGTCGAGCTGTAGACAGGAACAGGCCCGTAGCCAGGGGGGGGGGGGGATCGAGGGGGGTCGACGACCATCATCTTGGAACTGGTCCGTGTGATGAACCATATTAATCGATTGGCGAAAAAAGGGTTTGAAAATCTTTCATAGGCTCCTAGAAGATCAAGTTACGGACGGACAGACAGACAGACACGTCCCCCCACAGTAATAGCATAAAGCACCTTCTTTCGGTACTTAATAAGGCCAACGATAATCGTAGCACTGATTCCTCGAGAGAATATTGCCCCAAACACAGGGACAAACACAAACATCCATGAACTCGTCGGGATCCGAACCCGCGACTCTCCGGTTCCACGAGCGGTAAGAGCTGCGCACCAATGCTCTCGGCCACCGGGCCGGCCTATACAATCGATAGGTTGGGTTTAATGCCAGTTTAATGCCGGGCCGGCCTCTACAATATTTTTCGAGCCAATAGGTTGAGTTTAATGCCAGTACTCAAGACTATAAACTTTTGTACATAATTTCTGAGCTTATAATTACTAGGAGCTATGAACTTTTGCACCTAATTTTCTAAAAACTTTATTTGACTTGCCCCCTCCTCCCTCTAGGAGAACAATGGGTATTCTGCTCCCTCCTTACGTAATTCTTAGAGGTTGGATTTCGTGTGATGCTTTTGGAACTACGACTGAACAATTCTGCACAGCAGGAAGTGAGCTGTCATCTGCTGAGCATTCATCTTCTTCTGGCTAGAAATTTAACATTACAGGATTCACTTGATCGGCTACAAGAGTTAGGTAAACTTTTGATTCACACAACCTTCTAGTACAAAAGCAAGAAATGCCGCAGTTCATGATACGTCTTCAGATCATTGGCTTATATGCATCAGGCAGTTGATCCATTGATTCATGAGAACCTCGCAACATCCACTGTCGACCTTTGGTAACCATAAATTTGGTGCCCATGGAATAAAATATGACTTGTCCGAACACATATTTTTTTCTAATAGTCCATGTCGTAAGTTATGCAGTCCTCTGTAATTCCCTGAACTATGATAGTTCGATTTGATAAGGTTGAATGAAACTGCCAATCAACATACGTTGTACATTCAAAGTTTTGTTTTTTCAGATGGTCATCCAACTGAAGTATTTACCTAATATTAAAGAACTGATCTTATAATTATTTTAATCAAATAGTAACTTAATTTTTGCAAAATACTGTAATAGATGTGCCTTCAAAGTAATTTTTTTAAGAATCAGTTTTAATGAAGTTTTTCAAGCACAAATCTTATTCACAATTTTTCAATTTCCATTTCACGTAATTAATTTTTAATTTCCATTCTCGGTAGTTTAAAAGCTCCTGAGTAGATGCCCCCTTACTGTGGATCAGGGATTTGGGTGCTTCAGGGATTCTGTGAGCTATGCTGGTTGTATCACTTCTGCTTTAGGGTCATCCTTACCAGAAAGGTCATGGTTGAGAAGTGAGACGAAGAGTATCCGAACAAACATATATCTCATGATGTCGACGAAAGAGAGAATTCATACTGCATCGGCTATGGCGCAGGTTAAAGTCACCCGTGTTCGGGAGTTAGGCAGAGGCTCTCGTTCGAAAAACAGTCGACAGTCTCCCGGCTGTTATCTCGGAGCAATGCCTCCGAGAAGCACCACCAGTGCACAGCTATGCGCTTGGGGAAACGGTCGGGGGCAGCGCAAGCATTTACCCAGGAGAAGAAACGGGTAAAGCGACAACGGGATCGGGTGCTGTCAATCGGCACTTGAAATGGAATCCGAGTTAGTGGAGGAAGCCAAACGATATCGACTGGATATCATAGGTATTACGAAACGTCCGGGTTCTGGAACTGTGGGCTTAGAAGGCGGGTGGAAGCTCTTCTACTCAGGCGGGAGTGGGGATACTCACAAGTCCCCGGCTCATTATGTTGCAGATTGGACCTCCTTGGGTAGAAGACTGTGTCTCCTGTGGCTTCAAATAGGGAAACGAACGATCTCTCTCTCCTTATTCGTTGCATATACTCCGAATGCAGTCACATAGTACCCACTCTTTCTAGATGAAGTTGATGCTGCTCTTAGCAGGAACGGGAATGCAGATTCTGTCACCCTGGTGGGCGACTTCAATGCACACGTAGGGGCTGATGACCAAACGTGAAAAGGCTTGATTGGAAGGAATGGTGACCCCAATTTAAATGCGAATGGGAAGTGCTTGTTGGATCTCTGTTGCAACAATGGATTTTCCATCACAAACACCTTCTTCCAGCACAGGAATGTCCATAAGTATACCTGGTACAGGGATGCAATGGACCAGAAGTCACTGATAGTTTTTATAATCGTATCAGCTGACTTATTCCGATTAGTGTTGGATATTCGTGTGAGGAGAGGGGCAGAACTATCAACTGATCACCATCTTGTTGTCTGCACTTTGGGGTTCTCTGAATCCATGCCAACTAAGCGATATACTAGGTCCAGACAGACTTGGCGCATCAAATGTGAGGCATTGGAGAATATAACTGTGAGGAAGACCCTTGCAGATAACATATCTTCAAATTTCAAAGAACTACCCAGTGATCGTGGTACTGTTAAAGAGGAGTGGCAGTTTTTAAAACTGCTGTGATTACTTCGGCTGCATTGTGCTATGGTCGTAAGCGGGTGAGTGTGGCGCAGGGCGGTGAGAAAAGGACTCCATGATGGATCGGTGAAGTCCAAGAAGCTGTCAAGAAAATGAAGGAATCCTAATTGCTATGGATTGCAAATAAGTCACCTTCGAGTCGACTGCGGTACACTGAGGCGCGAAAAGCAGCAGCAAAGACAAACTAATAATAGTTCAGATGGGAGGCTTCTGAAAACGGAGTAGAGCGTATTGCATAGGTGGAAGGAATACTTTGCATCTCTTCTTAATCCGGTGACAGCAACAACTGAGGCACATGAGATGCACCTTGGAGCGCAGAATAGTCACGGTAGTATCTCCGAAGCAGAAGTCAGATGGGCAATTAAGTTCCTGATGACTGGCAAAGCTGCAGGTGATGATGAAGTGCGATCCGAGATGTTAAAGGCCTTAAATCAGGATGGTATCCTGTGGCTGATTCGGGTGTGTCAGGTTGCTTGGATATCTGGCCAGGCCCCTACGCAATGGCAGACAGGAATTGTGATCCCTATCTCCAAAAATGGCGACCAGAGAGATTGTAACAACTATCGAGGCATCTCTGGAGAAGAGAGGTCGGGAAATAGTCGACTCCAAACTGTCGGTGAAGCAGTGTGGTTTCCGACCTGGCCGAAACACGATGGATCATATCTTTGCTCTAAGGCAAATCTTTGAGAAATCCTGGGAGTATGCAAAAGATGTCTACGCTTGCTCTGTGACCTCGAAAAAGCATATGACAGAGTTCCTCGGGAGAAGCTCTCGCAAGTGTTGGATGGGCAATTAATTACTGGTTGCTATAACGTCTCTGTACAAAAGCTCTGAGACGTGTGTCCGGATAAATGGCATTAAGTGAAGACCGTTCACTGTGGGTGTTGGACTCCGCCAAGGGTGCGTACTGTCACCTCTCTTGTTCATTATCTTTATGAACTGGATAGACAGAGGCAGCCGAAGCGAAGAGCGTGTTTGTGTGGGCGACTGCTTGGTGGAGAGGTCGCTCTTTGCTGACGACCTTGTCCTCCTTGGGTCTTCTCGCACTAACCTTCAGCATGCATTAGACCAGTTTGCAGCCAAATGTGAAGAAGCTGGGATGAAGATCTGTTTGGGTAAGACTGAGATTCTGTCCTTTCAAGACAGCCTGCTCAGTGCGCTCTCCATTGAGGCAGGTGGAGAAGTTCAAGTATCTCGGGATTGCATTCACGAGTGATGATCGGTGCAGCAAGCTGTGTCAGACGTGAACTATGACGATCCGTGGTAACGAAACACGAGCTGGGTAACAAAGCCAAGCTCTCCGTCTTCAAATCTAACTCTGACCCCATTCTCACCTATGGTCATGAGGCTTGGGTAATGATCGAAAGAGTACGATCGCGGGTACAAGCGGCCGAAATGAGATTTCTGAGACGTATGGCAGGTGTTACCCTACTAGATAGATAAGGTAGTCTTTAGGTGTTGAGCCGCTATTTCTCCGCATTGAGAGATCTCAGTTGCGCTGGTATGGCCACGTGATACGGATGCCACAAACTAGCCTTCCTAGGCAGTTATTATTTTCCATGCCAGTGGGTAAGAGACCAAGGGGCCGGCCCAGAACCAGGTGGCTAGACTACATGGAGAATCTGGGTTCGAGTCGCTTGGGTGCTACCAGGGAGGACGTGCGTTCGCTGGAGATCCTCCATAGGGCTGCTATCCCCGCGACCCTAGTTTAAAAGATCCCTTTGATCTTTATTCCAAACAAATTTGTTCTCTTTGCACCCGCCTCTTTGCCACCTCAACCTCTCACGTAAGACATTCTCTTGATAATTTCGCTGCGAACCGCTTCGCTCCAAGTTGGCTCACGTGAGATACAGCTTTAGAATGAATACTGCCAATTACTACTATGCAATACTTTGAAATAGAAGTGTATTTCGAAACGCGTAGGTTCATTAAAAAAACTACCATTTTGCTATTCCAAGACCAGTTAGTATTCCTTTCACTTTGAAATAGTTGCTCGTCATTACATTGCACAAAGCTTTCTATTCAGCAGCCAGTAAGTGTATATTTTACAGGATTCTCCTCTCTTAATTATAAGGTCCTCGTCTTAAGTTTGGAAAAGTTGGTTTTGCACACTATTGAGACAGTTTTTTCAGTCACTGTATATGAAAAGCTCAGAACCAGTGGGTCATGCGACAAAGTTGCCAGTTTTGCTTTTATCATTGGAAATTGCAGAGCCATCCTTTTTCTCTCTGATGAATGTCATTGCAAAGGAAAATCGAACTTATTACTTAGGTTTAATAAGGTCCAAACTTGTGTATATCTTCGTCTTTTGAAGCTTTGGATCAACTCTTTAACCTTTATTTTCTCAAAATATACGTTTTGTCACTTACGCCCCTCTAGTTCTGAGCTCCTCATATAAGGCTTTTACATAGACTTACTAGCCAAGGACCACCTAATAAGAGAGAACTTACTTGAGATCAATAATCCAGCCGAAGGCGAGCCGACCGAAGACGTCACCGGCAGCGGCGGCCGAAATGAGGAAGGTGGCTTCGGCGCGGTCAGCCGTCTTCAGTTCCTTGCTCGCGAAGGACGGAAGGATGAGGACACAGGAGGCGAGTGAGAACATCATGACGCTCCAGTCGAATGCGACGAGAAGGAACATGCCGCGGCTGAGAAAATCCATGCCTCCCCCAGGACGGAATGGGCGACAACAACTGGGGCTGAGCTTCTCATCGACGTATCCATTGGACAGAAGCGTCTCCTTCACTTCGGCGTCTTTCTGGTCTTTTTCCGCTTTGCCGTTCTTCACTTCCGCTTCCTTCGTAGTCGTGTCGTTCAGGGTTTTCATTTCGACGGCCGTTTCCGTCTCGATGGGCGGCTCCCGGCGAAACAAGGAGGCACACACGACTATGTTGAGGGCGACGCCGCCGACGACAAGGAAAGTACCGCGGAGACCGTACTCGTTCCGAAGCCACTCGACGAGATGCGGTACGAGGAAGGCGCCGACGCCGGAACCAGCGAAGCAGATGCCATTGGCCAGGGCACGATGCCGTTCAAAGTACAGACCCGCGATGATGGCCGTCGGGGCGATGATGCAACTGAATCCAAAACCTGCGTGCAAATATTCAAAACAAATTTTAGTTTTCCTTTTACTTTTGTACTACAAATCTCCATAGAGAGCAAATATTTTAAAGATATTTCGGAATGACTTTAAAAAAAAAAAGAATTTAATAGAAATCATCCTTCAGGTTAGATAGGGAATCTTACTCAAGAATGCAATGTACTTGAACCGGAAGAGAATATGATCCACTGGGTAAGATACAAATGAGTGCATGCATTCGAGATTCAATTACATGCACACCACTCGAAATGGGTTAACGCTTTTTCTCCTTGAAGATGTATTCGTATATGTTTAGAAATTAATGTCAGTCACATAGATAGGGCTGTACCCAGAATTTTATTTCGGGGGAGGCTGAGGGGGCTGGCCCTATTCTTCTAGCGGGGGGGGGGGGGATTCCCCGGAGCAACAGAAATAGTTGACTATACTTCGCCCAACAAGAGAAAAACAGGGTGTGTTTCCGGTCTGATATCTGCGTCTCCGAATTTTGGTTGATGTGCGTCTGGAGTTCATGCGTCTGGACGCAGAAAAGTGAAGTAGATAGGCTTTCTACTTCTTGACGCACTTGTAAATGCGTCTCAAATCTTTCTAGATCACATGATTGTTTTGCGCAAGCGCACTTGCTTTGTTAACCTTCCAGCGGGCGCGCCCTCTAAACGAACGCGAAAGGTCGCGTGTATTTCCTAGATACGCTATTGCAAAATATAAATTTTCAAGAGTGTACCTTTTAAAATAATGTTGTAATCAGTTATTTTATTTAAAATGAAATGAAAACAATGTAAACATAAAAGACAATAACGATATAAAATGACCAAAGAATTACCGAAATGACGTGAAAATAAAATAAATGAAATTGCCAATACTGTACTATTTATATTTGTGTAAAGATGAATTAAAAGTGTAAAGATATATTGGAAAAAACAAATGAATTGAAATTTAGATATAAAAATATTTTTATTAGAACCCAGTACCGATGTTTTCTTTTATTTAGGTTTGCATGTACAGATAATGCTGTACATGCTACGGTAAGGAAGCAGAGGAATCCTTCCATCAATTCCTTTTCTTCATTTGATGGAATCTGTGCTCGGACACCAGAAATTAATAATGATATTTTAAGAAATCCGAAAAACACCAAGGTGGTGGCATGATGGTTAGAGAGAAGCTTCTCCCTCTAACGAGAAAAATTGCAAAACATAAACTCATGACGCATGCGCAGTTGAACTTTCTGCGTAGACTTCATGCATGCATGGAAACTGATACTTGCGTTCGAATTAAATGCGCCAAGAGCTGTTGCAATGTGCGTCTAGGTGCGTCCAGATGCACATTTGCTTTCTGCGTCGAGACGCAGTTATAAATGCGTCAAAAATGCATGCATGGAAACTTAGCTTTAAAAACGCATGTATGGAAAGTAAGCTTTAGTGTTATTTTTCCGCTATATTATCATCGAACTAGTTGAAACATTTAACTGTAGTTAAAACTGTAGTGCAGATTAATCGTCAAAAAGGCCTGATAAAATTATTCCCAGAACTTCAATTACCTCGTTATTCAAAAGAATGTAGTCTTCCCTTTTTCATTAAATGCATTATTCAAAAGAACGTAGGAGGGATTGCATATTTTGGCCTCCGATAGTAATTTAATTACACGCTATATCATTGCTTCCGGGAGATTAATTGCGTATTGATTTGAATTGCTAACCTTTTATGATATCGTTTAAATTCTATGTATTTGTGAAAATATGTTTGATCTGATATTTTGTTTTTCGCCGTTGTCTGTCTTAAACCGCATTCACAAGCACGCTAGAAAGAAATCCACACGCGAGATTATTTCAGCCACGCTCGAAAATTCCTGTCAGATCGAGTTCTCGCAAGGTCATTCACAAGCTTGCCGGAGTTATTTCTCGCGCGAGTACACTGCAACTCGCGCGAGATAAGTGTTGCAATCGACAATCGAACAGTGTAGTGTATCGGTATTCGTGTGGAACTTGAAGCATAGCTTCCATAATCTCACCCTTCATAATCATATTCCAAGGGAAATACACTGAACTGGAAAAGAAGCCTGATGTACCCACAAAGGTTATCCAAAGTATGAAAGAAATTTGCCTCCTCTTGGTGGAGGAAAATTTGATTGACGATTGTCTGAACTAGGAGTATATTACATAGTAAGTCACAGAAAAAAAACGAAAGAATTTATGAAACCCAGTAATCTGGGAAGATGACATTATCAATGTCATCAAAATTGACATCAAGGATATGTCTTGGATTACGATATCTCTTTCTATGCATAGGAAGATTTAAAATGCCGAGACTAGCTCGTTGCTATGATTTTCTATATTGGGTAGCATGGATTCCATGAGCCCTTGAACGTATTTGCCAATATGAGGAAGTCATTATAAATGGAGGAATTGCGAACAATTCTCCGATCTTTTTGCGCAATAGTCCTAAGGGTAACGTTTGCAGTTCTTTCCACCTGGTCTTACATATTGTGGCCCAGACGGGCATACCATACGTCAAGATGGTCCGAACAATGACCTTATAGAGTAGGAGTTTATTATCAATGTTTAGAGCACTATTCCGGCCCAGCAGAGCAATCAAGCTAAACTTGGCTCTCCTGGCCTTATTCAACGCATAAGTTGCGTGGGGAGTCCAGGTAAGTTTAGAGTCAATAACAACACCAAGATATTTATAAGTTTCAACCCAGTCCAGTTTTTTGCCATATAGTGTTAGAGAATCTAACGATCTCTTTCTCTTCTTGGAGACAAACATCGCCTTGCATAAGTGTTGCAAGAATTTTCTGTTTGAAATAGAAAAGTATAGCCCTCGCGCGTTAGAGCGAGAAAGTGCTCATGCCCCAGCCAATCCGAACAGAGCACTCCATTCTTCTGATTAGCTGCCGGTTGCAGCAAGGTAAAGTCAATAATTGAAAACAACTGGCACACTTGGACGCCATGAACGATTCTCCCGTGTTGTCGAAGAAACAAGAGCGGCAATTAAGACAACAATTAACGCTTTCAAAAAGCAAAAGGAGGGCACAATGGAAGAAAAATTTTAATTGTAATTCTGGAGTTTTACTACAGTTCTTTTAAAAAAAATTTATTATGTTGCTTTTAATAATTAAATATTTTCGAGATGAATTTGTAAAGAGGTTTATTTTGACTACAACTTTTTACAATTCAAGTTATTTTCACATTTTGTATTATTTCATTATGGGCTTCTTGATCTGGCTGAGATTGTAATTGGTTAATATTCACTCAACGCTTAACTTTAAATATTAAATATAAAGTGTTTCAAAGGGGAAGGGGGTTAATATTGTCATTTCAGCGAAGCAGCAGTCTCCTTTTTCTTCGTCGAGTAATCTCTCGCTCCATTTATCTCTCGTGAAGAAAAGAAAATCCTATATTTAAATAATCTACAGAGTGTCAAGAACTACCCTTCCTTCATTTTATTTACAGGCTAATTGTATTTCAAACATTTTTTAATTAGGTTTCAATATGGGTGTTTTACATATTTTCCTGTTGAAGATAGAGGCTCCTTGCCAATTGCCAAGTTGGAAAGCATAATTATCTAAATAAAGAACCCCTCCCCCCCCCCTCATCCATCCCTGTCTAAACCCATCGTCAAAGACAATATTCTATTAGTCTAAATTGTCATCAGTTGCGCATAAAGACGATTGTTTAAAGCCAACCGAAACGCGACTAAGAAAGGACGTACTGCCATCTTCTGACTGGTAGATCCTGTCTCCAAAAGAAACAAAAATCCTCTCCAATAACAGCGTAATCTTATTGTCTTTTTTTGTCTGTCCGTCTGTCTGTCTCTCTCTCTCTCTCTCTCTCTCTCTACTTATTCGTTGCCTGCGTCTATCCATACTTAACTATTTACCTACCTATCTATTTATCTATTTTTTTTCTTCGTTGAGTAATATCTCGCGCCATTTATTTCTCGTGAAGAAAAGAGCTTGTGCACGAAATTTGGGGTTCTCGCTAAAGTGAGTATCTCTCGCAGCAAAGCGCTTATAGTGAGAGGAAGCGCCAGAACTTTTCTCGCATGTGCAGGACTTTTTAGCGTGCTGGTGAATGCGGCTTAAGATGGGTTGCCAAAATTGGCAACCCTTGTGTGAGTATTTCATTACTTTGAAATTATAATAAGATAGTGCAGAAGGTGGCTGCATAATTTTTTGCCATTCATACAAAAGATTACCATGTAGTTTTTAGTGTTGAGTGCAGAGTCGTTTGAAATCATATTCTTAAACACTTTCTTTTTTATACATACTTCTGGCAAAAAATAATTTTTAATTTATGACTTCAAATTCCGATAGTATGTTTGTTAAATGGAGTATCAGAAAATAATTAAAATGAATTAAGATATGTGTCGGAAAAAAACAAAACAGATAATCATTTAAAATAATTCTTACCTAGAATGATTCCATAGGTGACGTAGAGATAGGACATGGACGGAACGAAAAAACTGAGGACGAGGCCCGAGCACGAGATGAATCCTCCCGTCATGACAATGAAACGATACGAAACTCTGCGCCCAACATAACCAGCCAATGGGCCTAAGGAAGGAAGAAAGATAAAATAAAAAAATAAAATTTAAGAAATGATATTCCACTGAATAATTGAATTCTCCGATTCCAAGAGGCGACCAACTCCCAATTTAGGCATTTAAATTTTCACAGGCAAACAATTTATTTTTCTACTCATGTTTTTTTTTTTTTGGAACGAAAAAAAAACCGAACTCATAATTTTTATATGCAAAACTGAAAATCATATATTAAAATTTCTTATATGAGAGCGAATTTTTCATCAATGGTTTTTTATATCCCAATAAAAGTAGGGCATGGAGTGGACTCTTCTTGGAATCCAGGAGTCATTCATTTTTTTTTTCTCACTGAAGAAGTTGAGGCAGCTCTGCATGATGAAGGTGACCCACGTGGTGGCCGAGTAGCTTTGGCCGAAGGTTTCGAGGAGCGCGGCGTAGATGACACCACTTGAAGCGACGATGCCGAACACGAGCATATACGTGAAGAAGCAGCCAGCGAGCACCACCCATGCCCACCCGTGGTCTCGCCGTCGACCTCCCATCACATGTAGATCGACTTACTTGGCAAAATGAAATCCTTCTTCAAGTCACTGCCAAAGAAAAAAAACAGAAAAAAGTTGTATAAAAGTAACACAATCGTGCAAGTAACACAAAATATTAGAAATCAAGACCTTTAGTATAAAACTCGTTAAGCGTCCGCTTATGGCTTAGATTTTCCGAAAGACTGTGACTTTTCAGTATAATTTACGTCTTTTCCCTCTCCTATCTGTGTTCTTTGCTTTAATGCAATTCTGTAGAATCGACGTGGGCGTTTTTTTTTCTCTTTGCCCTCGCTATCTCACCCTAGGGGTCTCCGTACCAGTTCCGCGAAAGGAGTTTTTCTCTAAAGTGGGACGAGGCAGGGGATCCTGTTAATGAACCAGGCATTGTCATAGAAGTCACGTTAAAGCTATTTGCTTCTTGTATTAAGAAATTGTTTTTATAGAATTTAGGTCCTTCATAAAGTAAATTACTGCATAAAGCCAATTACGCTGTGTTTGTTCAATTTCAAATTTTCAATACTGGCTTTTAAGTTTGAAAATAGTATGGAATCTTTAAAACAAAAGGAAACAATGAATGAATGCTTTCCTACAGTACCCTTATCAACGGAGAAATTTTTTAGATAAATATTTTGAAATCAAAACGGCTAAGCCATATTCAACATAAACGAGGGAATGGAAAAGAAAAATAATTATTCACAAAACGAAGCTTCCCAGAACTAGTTCATAAGTAAACACATATTGCATTGATGCTGGTAAATAAAATTATGTAATGGAGAAGGCTGTGTTTGATATTACACAATAGTCAGACAATAAGAAGTTAAATTACACGTCCATCCCTTAAAACACATGAACTAATCCCACAATTTAAGTCAATACTTCATTTTTCTCATTGACTGAGTATTGTGTAACGTAACGACGACCATTAACTAATAAAATAATTTACCAGACTCATTTCTTATATTTTTCTCTAATAATAAAATTCTTACCAAACATAACAGTAATAAAGAAGTGCATTTCCAAGATAAAATGAGTTCTATTTAGAAGACTTTCTTTCTTAGTTAACGGCAATAATCACTGCTATGCACAGAATGAAACATTCCTGTCTACGAATTAATGACGAAGCTTGGAGTTTATTTTCGTGCATTACTGCGCAAATAGAATTTACATTCTTTAAATATTTAAACTGGCAAAAGAATGCCCCTTTCCTAGTGAACTCAATGATGCTCTGTGTTAGTTCAAATTTTATAGTCGTCACGTGCTCGTAGTTATATTTAACGCAAGATATTATTCATAAGAACTATGTTTAATAGTAATAAATGTCTTTAAAACATTATTATTAACTCGTTTCGACCGGAATGATCATGAGAACTGAATGAGAGACAAAGGGAGAGAGAGAGAAAACACTTGCAATATAAACGCTGTGTACATGATAAACGCAATAACAAGGGAGCAATAAATCATCAATGGTTAATGTGACCATATTTTTTATGACTCCAATTGGAAACACAGCTGTGAAGAATCCGTAACAAATCCGAGATACGTAGTTTTTGACAACTGAATCTATCACTATCCAATTAATATTTATATTTTTTATTAAAAAAGACGCTTATTTATTACAGGGCAGTACGCTAAAACTGGACGTTTTGGTCACATTATCAGTGGTATTGAAATTTTGGGAAATGGGAGAGGGGTGAAACTAGATTTATTAGAGATATGCATTTATTTATTCGTAAATATTGACAGTAATAAAAGTGCTTTTTTAAATTCAGATAAGTTATTTCATATTTTAGTAAAATAGACGAGACACGAAATTACATCATAAGCCTCCCAATCCTAGACATATTTCCTAACAGTTTTTTTGCTTCTTAAATTTATCTCTTTCGCAGTAAAGATGTTATTTTAATTAATTAAAAAATTATACTCCTGCCAAGAACTCTTGCAGTGTACACTACAATTACATTATTGTAACACAACTGCAAAAAAATATTCTGGAACGAACGCGACGGTACATATTCTTGGAAACGCGTTGCAGGATGTCTTCCGGAATGGCGAGGATTTCATTCGTTCCATTGAGATTCGAGCTGTGTGACCTGCAGCTCCGTCCTGTTGATAATAACGATGTCTACATTCAGTATCATCTAACTGCTCTAAAATTGTTGCAATCATATTCCGCATTAACAGTGGTGAACTGACTTTTGGATCACTTTGTACAAGGTGTGAAAGGGTTGTGTCCTCCAAAACTTCATTCCAAACTTTTAAGAGAGGTAGAGAAGATACAGATGAACATTTTTCGTCGATAAAACGCACAGACGAAAGTGACTCCGCGAACAACTGCGCATTGATTGTAAGGGGACACTGGTTGAGAAACTTCAACTATGCTAATTATAGAAGGAACCATTATTGAAAGTGTGGTGTATGAAATCCTAGTCGAGTCACAGGAAAATTCTGTGGGATGCTTGGCATCTGCTGCAGCGGAAGTTTCAGAGATGCCCGGAAGCATGTTTCCGATTTAAGCGTCAATTTGGGTCGTGGACAGTATTCTTCGGGTTTAATCTTGTTTACACACGTCAATATAAATCTTCAAAAGCCTGCATTAATTTTTATTTTTAATTATAATAATCGGACCTAGTTATTAATGTACTTATACCTTTTTAGATAGAGTTTTCTTTAGGGTTACTTATACATTTTGTTTAGTCCATTAAAAAATAGAATAGGATGATCTTTAAAACAATCTTTAAGCCCATATAGCGAATTTCTTACTCTCTGGATGAATATAATAATATTGATGGAATAATAACAACTTTTTCTAACCATCAGCATGAATCAGCGACTCAAACTGACACTGAAAAACGGAAACATGCTTCCCGCAATCTTTGAACGCGTGAACCGTTCAACGTTTAGGCGACGATGTGAGGCCTGCATTAAGAGTGGTGGTCATCATTTCGAGCACATTCACTAATATAAGCCTAAGACTCTCTGATGAAAGGGCCTATTTGTGATAAGTAGAAATTGTAAAACAGAAACTTCTCCGTAAGAAGTTTGGGCATGGAGTTCTGGGACATCCTGTATAGACAGATTCTTGATAACGGTTTATTTTTGGAAAGGATTGTCGGTAAAACTTTTATTTGAATCATTCGGGAATTTTTTCCCCGTCTTATTTAACAAATATGTGTAAAATCTTTGCGGAAGTGATCGAGGACCATAAAAAAAGAGCAATGAATGCCATATAAACATTTGGTCTGTTTCGCTTAGTTTTTCAATTCCAGGGAAATTTGAAGATTTGCTAGTGACTATCGAATATTAATTTTGTGGTCAAGTAAATGACAGGAAATGTTAGATATGTACCAGATATACGCATATGCAAGCGTAAAAGTACTGGTCGTCCTCGCACGAATTTTCTGCGATTTTTTTTTAAACGTAAATTTACTTATGACGAACCGGTTGTTTGTGGAATCGACGCACAGGCACTAACGTGGCGCATAAACATGTTTCTGAGCCTTTTAGTAATCTAGGACGGCGATGCCCAGCCTTTTCTTATCCGAGGGCCGCACTCATACTGAAATAAATTTCGCGAGCCAGAACACAAGCAAAACAAGTATTTAAAATGTTTATAGTTACCGATTTGTTGCATTTTATTAATGAGAAGTCTGCATCTGTTTGCAAACCTTTCTTAGAATATAAAGGCGGGCCACAAGAGTGAGCTTCACGGGCCGGATTTGGCCCGTGGGCCGTAGGTTGGGCACCGCTGATCTAGGAGAACAAAATTCAAAAATCAACTTTTTTTTTTTTAAATGGATACTACTAATTATCGTGATAGAGACAACCTATAATGTCTAAAACAGAGCTGTTGAATCGTTAAGGATGAGTCAACAGACCAAGACTGGACATGTTTTATTTTCTTTTTCTATATACTGTTCACTTAAACTTTTTCTTAGTTATATCGTAAAATACCACTAAGGTATTTTTGTATAGTTAATCTACAAACATTCAAGTATTCAATGCAACAAAAATATCCTGCGCATTTTTGCGCTTCAGAATGAACACATCAATTCAAAAGAGAGCCATTTTTGACATATGGATCAAAAGCGATAAGGCGTTGAAATTTGACGCTCTGATGCAGTTTGTCCTGCAGAAAATCGGAGATGGAGAGGCATCGAAGATCATTTTGTTTCTGCTTCTTGAAATAATATTCTTTAGGGTGATCCAAAAGTCAGTTGTCCCATTTAACCTGACAAATCAAAATAACAAATACACATCACACATAAAAAAAAAAATACGCGTTTAATATTTTTATAAAAGCTGCACAATGATATCAAGCTTGAACCCCCAACCCCTGTGTGTGGGGCAACTTTGAAATTTCAAATGGGAGCCCCCATTTTTTATTACAGATTCGAATTCTACGCCAAAAAATACATAAGTTTGTCTGAAACCTTTTTTTTTGATTCGTGATAGATGGCGCTGTAATCGCACAAAATATGATTTTTCATAATTAATTTGTTGGTGGCGTCTCTTCATGCCCATAGTACTTCAGAGACAATCCGATATTATTTAGACACTCCTAAAGTACCTCTCATTAGGAGAGGTGCTTTATCAGGTTTTGAAAAATAATCCATGCCAGTGTCGTTCTCTTTTAACTTTGTATTATGGATTATGTAACTGTGAAGGAAAAAATTGAAGTGATTTTCATTTATGGCGAATTTTCATTTATGGAGAAATTTCAACGATGCTGTCAATTTGTATGCTGACCGTTTTCTTGAAAGAGTACGATTACATTCTTCTTTTGTTAGCGTTGTTAAATAGTTTTCTACTGACGGAAGTGTATAGCCGAAGAAAAAACTCGTTTATTTTTTAGCGTAGAATCCGGATCTGCAATAAAAAATGGGGATTACTATTTGAAATTTCAAAGTGCCCCCCGCCCCATCCACAAGGGGTGGAGTTGGGAGGTCAAATTTGGATTTTTGAAATTCTGACTTCGGATTCTTAAAGACCATCAAAAAGCAGAATAGGAATGCCTCTAAGACCCACCCTCTATCTCTTTGTCTTCATCGATAAAACTGGGTTCAAAACTTTAAAAGTTCTACACTTCCAGTGCCTAGTTTCGCATTAGTTTGACTTTTTTGCAATTGCAGCGCCATCTACAAAAAATTAAAAAAAATTTTTGAGCAAAATTAATGTAATTTTTCCGTAGAATCCGAATCGGAAAAAAAATTGGGGGTTCCCATTTGTAATTTCAAAGTTGCCCTCTTCCCCACCTCACCCCCCTATGAGGGGTGCAGGGGCTAAGTTTGGCACTATTAAATAGCATTCAAAAATATTTGACAGGTATTTTTCCTTTTTTTTTCCCCACAAGACCTGTATTTTTCGAGATATAAGACCGTTCCGGGACTTTTTATTTACCCGGTGTATATATTTTTGGATGAACTGACTTTTGGATCACCCTGTACTTAAATCATTTAAGTTAATTCCTTTCGTTAAATCTTTAATATTTTTAAACGGGTCTCGAAACTAAATGGTCGATTTAAGAAATTTTCTGTAAACCTTCTACAAAGCATATTAGAGCGGATTCAATCTTTTTATTTAATTTCTGAGAACGGAACCAATTTTAAAAACTTTTTAGGGACCTGTTGTAAAGCCATAATAGGAAACTGATAAAGGAATTTATAAACATATTTATTAATAAAGGAATGAAATTTCAATAAAACCATACATCAAAAAAATTTAGTTCATTTACTCAAAAGAAATGAAATCTAGATTACATAATGCAGATTCGTTCAAATGAAATGAAATCTTAAACACCTACGGCATATGCTCTATTTTCAGCTGTTATATAAGACTCAACTTTGATAATTTCTGCATCATCAACAACTTATCAATAGTAATCAGTGTTACGTATTTACAAGCCATGAAACATATAATAAAAAAGTCGACTGGGGTGAAAGATTTAATTACTTCGGTTTCAGATGATCTATATGAACCGCCATCAAAGTTTAGTGCAAATGCAATAAACAGATCGGAGATAGATCAAAGGCTCAAGAAGATTGCAGAGGCTGTAGAAAACAATCTTTTAAAATACTTTATTTATTTTTAACAACGCTAATAAAGTTGATTGCTTACATCATTTTCAAAATTATATGCAAAAAAATCCATGAAATTCTTGTTTCTTTGAGACTGAAACTAGTTTTATAAATGATTGAAAACGAATCTATTTTCTTTCAAATGAATTAAGATTTACATCACAGAAGATGGCTTGAAATTAATCTTCATCGCAAATATTTGTTTTTTTTTTAGCTTTATATCTCATCTAAAACAGGCATTTGTATGATCTATTGGCAATTAAAACGAAATTGAAACGTATTTCGCCAACTTCAAATATTTGTTCAATAACTGCGCAAAATTATTAGAGGAGTCGATCAACTCATTTGATTAATCAAAGAGAGAACTCGTTAAGCTCGGATTAATTGCTGTTAAATAAACAGTTTTTAGCGGATTTTTTGCATGATGTCATTTTTCATTTTCATTAAACCGTTTAGTTTTATATGCAGTACAACCTCGATAAATCGAAAACCTCTATAATTCGAAGTTTTAGTCTATTCCTTGCCGTTCCGGGGCTAAGGCCTTTATAATTCGAAGTACATTAATAGAACCTCGATAAATCGAATTTTTTGGAGGAAAGTTAGCCTCTATAAATCGAAGTTAAAGCAAATCAATTCGCCCACAAATCGAATTTTGTGAATCAGATTTGGTGTCAGTTATCTCTTCCCATTTGGAAGTTTACATAATCGGTTTTGATTGGTTTTCTAATTAACTTTTAATGTACAGTACGTGAATATGTATAAGGTAAATACATTTCTATTTTCATTAAAATAATTTGCATTATTGCATTTCCATACGGTTGGTCAAATCTCACAAAAAAACTTAATAATTCGAAGTTATTTTATTTAACCTCAATAGATCGAAAGTTTCTATAAATCGAAACATTTTGCTCTTTCCTTGAGATTCGAATCATCGAGGTTCTACTGTATGTAATCAAAATCACAACGAATTTTCACCAGACTGGGTTAATAATTTGAAGATGTGCATGCACACATACATGCATATCTTTCACTTTTAACTATATTTATTCAGTGTGTATACTTTTATTAGAGTGAATATTCCTACATTAACTATGTATTTTGTTACTGACATTCATATTAGGAAAAATATGAGTTTTTAATTTTTTAAACCACTTTGTCCTGCTACGAAGTTTCTTTATTTATTAGAGGTGGAAAGACAACAAGGATAACAAAATATTAAAAGCCTGTCATCGTATTTTTGCAATTATTATAATACTGATGAAATTTGGGACAAGTTTGGGACAACTTTTATAATACTGGTAATATTTTCCCATTGAAAGGGCTTCTGCTGCATATTCTCCCATTTAAGATTCTCAAGAGTTTTTAAAAATTCTTACTTTCTTGCGACACTAGTAAATACAAGATCATTAAGTCGAAAATGGAAATTAAAATTAATCTAGAATGATGATATAATATTTTCCATATAATAAAAATGTACACTTTGAGTTCTATGAAAATAAATTTGACTACTAGGATGTAAAAAATCACAATGACTTCTTGTACGAGGGGAAGTCAGTAAGGAAGTTCCAAATGAATATAGAAATGAAACAATAAGAGTATTGACTTGAAAACCACTTTTATTTCTCCACATAATCTCCCTGTACAATGATGCACTTGTCCCATCGTTTCACAAGCCCTTCAAAAACCAGCAGCATAAAATTCTTTGGATTGAAGTCTGAACCAGACGGTGAATTCCCTTTGTACAGCTTACAGCCGAACAAATAGAAGTCGTTTGGAGGAAGGTAAGGGTTGTACGGAAGATGCTCGAAAAATTCCCAGTTGAATTTTCGCAGCATCTCAGTTGTCCCCAGGCATCTAATGCAACATGAGGACGCGCATTATAATGGAATAATAACACGCCTTTGATGAGGTGTTCTGTCGCTTTCGTAGAATGACATTACGAGGTTTCATAACGATGTTACAGTAGGACTCGGCATTTGAAGTTTACTCTCGCTGAGAACAGTTAGATGATATTACGAATGAAATTTTTTAGTTCGCTTCAACGAAAACTGAGTACCAAAAACGCAGATGGTCATGCATTATAGATATTCTAAGGAGGAATTTTTATTTTTAAAGAGGAAAAAAATTGCCATTTGACAATTTAAAATTCGGGTATGTTACGCAAAATTAGTGAATGAATCGCACAATTCATGAAATGTATATACCGGTTTCGACATTTATATTATTTTGGCAACGTAATTAAGGATAAGGAAAAAAAATGCATCTGAACGTATTTAAGTTTTTCAAAAATGGGATACTGCGCTCCCATACTCTCCTTCTCACCATGTGAATCGCCCTATTTTACTGTAAAAAGATATAAAGAAATGAATACACCGCTCTATGAATCGCCCTATTCCATTACACGCTCTTGTATTTAACAACTTTTATATTTAAACGTTCCTGTATTCTCATTATATTATAGTCTTGCTGAATGATGACCACTTGTTGATGGAAATGTACATTCTTGAAGTAAAATTTTTTTCATATAGACAAGAGGTTTCGTTACTCAGGTTTCGTTATCCCCATTATTTCTACTATGATTTATATCCACAGTTGGTGTCTAATTGAGTTTTTTTTTTTTTTTTTTTTTTTTTTTTTGCTTTTCAAATTTTTAATTATAAGGCTATTGTTAGCATGACATAAAATCTTTGAATTTTTTGATAAATTTCATTCTAGATATTTTTATATCTGGACGCATTTGTCCAAAAAGGATAGACGATCATTCACCATGGAGATTTAAAAATTATTTTAAAAAATAACATAAAATGTAAACATAAGGCTTTTTTCACTGAACAATTTGACAGAGGAAAGAAAAAGGATAAAGATATAACAAAAACTTGATTGGATGAGAATTACAAATTTTCTTTGATTGCATTGAGAATAACTTCAAAATCAAAATTTGTTGATTATTTAATAAATTATTATGAAATTAAATAGCTTCCGGATGTGTATGAAAGCATCATATTTTTAGGTCGGGTTTAAAGTATCAATGTGAGAGCTATTATGACAAGCCTCTTTCTTTCATCGTTTTTTCCCCCTTGTATATGGTTTTTCATAAGTCCTAATTTCTAGACATCTTTGGATTGATTGATAACTTGCATAATATCTTCTTTCTTGCCGAATCCATGTTTTTGTTCTATAACATGGTTCTTATTCTCAAAGAAGGAGCGCCAGTCATGCTGCTGAGAAACTTGGACCCTCCAGGATTGTGGAATGAAACAAGGTTAGTCATCAAAAGCATGAAGCCTCATGTAATCGAGGCTATTATCATCACATGGAAGCACAAAAATGAAATTGTGCTCATTCTTTTCCTCACTTTCAGGAAACTTTCCTCACATGTAGAGGAAGAAAATATTTCCAAGTTAGAACTCATTTTCTACAACCCTTCATTAACTACATTACTCATGGGCAACACACAGGAACCGAACGTATCAGCATGCCACATGAAACTCTTTTGTACATGAAATGTTCAAAATGCCCTTCGCTAGCATGGATACATCCATCAACCCGCCGTCGCATTGAATCGCGAATGCGCTGATGTATCCCTGGAGAACTGCATATTGTTTAGCAGCCTTCCACAATACGGACACGAAGACTCTGCATCTTGTAACGAGATTCCATACATAAGAGCTTTCAAATGTCCTCACCATTAAAGTCTAGTGGGTTTAGGCTAAGGAACTGGTCCACCTCTACCTATCCATCTGTCATCTATCCATGCGAAAAATAGCCTAACCTTACCTAAACTTAGAAATAAAGCTTTTCCGAACCCATGTTCATATAAACATATTTTCTTCCTCTACATGTGAGGAATGTTTCCTGAAAATTTGGCCGTACCTTTTATTTTATACCCTGTATAATTCTTGAGGGAACACTTGAAACGATTAAACAGACAATATCGATTAAAAAGTTTTGAAACTCACAATCCAAGAAAACACTGTAGGTATCGTGGAGTATTCCTTTTCTCAATTTGACGAAGTAGGATGGAAGTGGATTGCGACGCTCGTTTATTGGAGACAGTCGGGGTCGGTTGTCTAAATCTTAAGACAAGGTTGTCCAAATCTATCTAGAGCTACAGTTGCCATACATCATCAAGAGGCGTCGAGGGGTGAAGAGCATGTGTATGAATGCAGATGACTCTCATGAATTAACATAAAGGTACCAGAAGTTGGTCTAGACGTATGATAACCTCACCGACGGTTTAGTCGCCTTCTCATCGTGATTGGCTTTGTTGGATTGCCTCTGCCGTGGAATTGGGAAAGTGGTTCGATTGGTTTATGACAACGAACAGGTGTAACAGAAAACCTTTTTCTACTGTTCTTTTTCGAAGAATGTCGCCCTGTCATCCTGGCGCAATGGATGTCCATATTTGAAGACTTTTACATTCATATCCAACGAAGAACTTTCCCGCCATCGCAATATTGAGGGAACTGAGTAACCGCAACCTGAAGAGCCAATGGGCGCATAGAATCGTTTCTTTCTACGAATGCTTATCAATGATTACGTCAACTACACAATCACCAACTAATTGTGTTTGAATCTCAAAGAAGTTTACTTACAAGGAGACCATCAATCAACCTAGAGTCCGATTTTGATGAAACATGGTATGTAGGTAGAGGACCATCTACAAAGGCCTATGTGAAAATTCTAGAGCGAGGAAATTCCCATAGGCCTAGAAAATCGAGTTTGAAATTTACTGTAAACACACAAAGAGAAAAAAAACAGATTCTGTTAGCTAGCGGCGCAGTAGCGTAGTGGTTAACGTGCTTACTGAAATGCTCCCATTGTTTTGGCTGTTCGAATCCCTTCTTGTTCTGACATTTTTTAATATTATATTAAATTTATCAAATTTAATTAAATTGCAACAGGAATGCTTTTTTCGAAAAAAAAACGTTGAAACAAAGATTTATTTGTTTTGTTTTGGCCAAAAATTCTGTTTGTTAATTCATATTCAACGCTTCTTCTTGACAATCGAATTTGTAAGATCATATTTGTGTTTGTCATGAAATTCAACAGCAATTATCATCATTGGTCTTTTTTGATATTCATATTCATAACATTCATAATCATTTAATATAAAAGCACATTATTTTCAAAACATATTTTAAATTTGTGCTTGTCATTCGAAATTGAACAGCAATCTGATTATCGATTCATTAATGTCTTATTGAAATATAATTGTTATTATTATCATCATACAAAAAATGGTTCATCAATTAATTATCAATTAAATTAGTTACTTAAATTGCATCATTTGTCGCAGAATTTGTAAGTAAATTTGAATTCTAATTATATAATGTTTAACTGTTTAATATTCAGATTGTTTTTATTATTTACCAATAATTTTTTTATCATTTCATTTAATCCAGTTTAAATTCATCAACAATCATCATGTCAAATGTATGTGCACTGCGTATCAGTCAACTATCTGTTATGTATAATCATAACCCGAATGATGATTATGGTCAGCTGAATTGTGAAGAACAGCAACTTGTGATTTTTATACAATCATTGTTCACAGACCTAAAATATGGAACATTGGAACTTGAAGAAGAAGAATCATTTGATGTCGAAGATGATCAGGAAACATGTCTTGAAGCAGAAGAAGAAAATAAGCCATGGTATGATCCAGACGAAGATTACATACCTCATGAAAGAAAAGGAATTGCTGCAACTTATTCTGATAAAAAAAATTCAACAAATTTATAATTATTATTGTGATGCTGGCAAAGAAATATCGAAAACAAAAAAATATTTTCGTTAAGAAACAGAAGCTAAATTGTATGCAGTGATTGATTGTGTTAAAAGTGGTGGACGTGAACATGACAAGTGTAAGAAGATTCACGCATACGTAAAGGAGCAATTTCTGGTTAGTCGTTCGAAATGTGTTATTGTTAAAAAACCACTGATACAAAAACGGATCCAAGATGCTGTCATTCTTTACAAGCCGTCTAGACAATGTGCCAGTGCATTAGAATGAAGAAGAAGCTACATATCACTATGCGTAAAATCACCAGATTTGTGACAAAATCACAAATTATTGACAATCCACAGATAATTCAAATTGCAGAACAGTTTGTCACAAATGTAAATTCAAAAATAATAGAAGAAAATATACCAGATAAAATTACTTTGACAGGTTGTATCCGAACATGCATTGACTCATTCCTATTCTATTCAGGTTCATCTATCAAAATCTGGTTATTTAGGACGTAAGTTTTAATTTGTTTCCAAGAAACAACCGGAAATAAGTTTGGACCAGAAGTTGCAAAAGATGTGAATAGAGTAGTTGAAAACAATGGTAATGTGGTGGTCGAATGTTCAAAGTCTGGAAAGTTAACCAAAAATCACGTAGTATCATGGTTCCAAAAATGTTTTGATGCAGATTTTGAATCTAATTCGTGGACAGTTGGGGAGAACATGCGGATGCACAAAAACTAGCCACTGATGATAACAATTTGGATGTTTTGGTAATGCCTAAATCAAAAACATCATTAATACAACCGCTTGACGTATTCTTCTTTAGGCAATACGAAATTTTGGTTAGAAGAATAAATGAAATTGTGCAAATATTGTATTTAAAGTCATCACATACAAGAAAACACATGATTGTCTATTCATAATCAAAATGCATTCATTGGTGTACTATCAGCTTCAAGCTCCAGTATATCGTCCAATGTTTTTATACGCTTGGAGATCTTGCGGTTGTGATAACTGCGATGACGTGCCTGCAGCATTCAAATCGGTTAATCAAATTAACTTTTACAAATTATCATCCGAAAAATGCAATCTTTGTTTTGGAATCGCATTCACGGGCTGTGCTTTTTGTAATGAAGTATTTTATTTTGAAGATTTTATAATTATTATCATTATCACACAGTTATTCAAAATTAATTTTTGATTTTGTACTTTTTTCATATTTAATTACAATTACATAACATTGTTTGATTCTTTGCTATTTAAATATTTTGTTTTTTAAATCTTATGTTTATAAATATATGTCGTAAATATTATTTTTTATTTATATATTTTTGCAATTTAAATTAAAAATAATTTTAAATTTAAATTTAATAAATTTAATACTAAAAAAATGTCAGAACAAGGAGGGATTCGAACAGCAAAAAAATAGGAGCATTTCAGCAAGCACGTTAACCAGTACGCTACTGCGCCGCTAGATGACAGAATGTGTTTTCTTCTCTATGTGTGTTTACAGTAAATTTCAAACGCGATTTTTTAGGCCTATGGGAATTTCCTCACTCTAGAATTTTCACAGAGGCCTTTGTAGATGGTCCTCTACTTACATACCATGTTTCATCAAAATTGGACTCTAGGTTGATTGGTGGTCTCCTTGTTAGAATATGTCGTAACTTTAGATGGAGCGGTTTTGCTTTTTTTTTTCTTTATGAAGACGGAATTGCCGTTGGAATTGCCTCCCCATCTGATCCAGTTGGTGTCAAACGGCAAAGTTTCCCAAAGGAACTTAATGAAGGATCAATTACTGGATATCATCTGCCTTAACCCATTCCATGATCTGATAATCAGCATTAACATCAACATCTATTTGGCAATCGAGGGGAAGATGTTTATTATTATACTAAGACATTCGTTTTACCAAAAGTTGAAATGTATACATGCAGGCTGAAAATTAATTCCACTGCCAAACTTGGAGAGGTAGTAGGGATAGTCGAAACAAACAACTTTTCTTTATACCAGTTTTGCGAGAAAAATTTATTTACCAACGCAGAACAGTTACAGCAGAACTTCAAGGCATGTAAGAACAGGACGTGTGGAAGAGGAGATACTGCAACGGTTTGCAGAGGATCCCTCAACAAGCACCCGTGTAGTCGCACATGCTTTGAGGACCAGTCAAACAATTGTCTGGAACGTCATGCATGACAATGGGCAACATCCATACTACGAACACGCTGTGCAGGCTTTGCGACCCAACGACTACCAACTACGTGTGCACTTTTCCGACTGGTATCTTCGGAATGTTGCCGTCAATCCCGCGTTTGGTGAACTTGTTTTGTTTTCTGATGAAGCACAGTTCACCAAGGATGGTCTCTGCAATTGCCACAACCGCCATGTGTGGAACGACACAAACACTTTGAACAACTGCTGTATTATTCTGTGTTGGTAAATAAAATTTTCTCGCAAAACTGGTATAAAGAAAAGTTGTTTGTTTCGACTATCCCTACTACCTCTCCAAGTTTGGCAGTGGAATTAATTTTCACCCTGTATAATTAGACATTTTTAATAGGTATTTTTCACAAGGTGTATGACACCCATGACTGACTTGCTCCATCAGTATTTTTGATATACAGGGTGATCACGAAGTCCCTTCACCCGTAAAATATTGAATAACTCAGAATCAGCGACGAATTAATTTCGGTTCCAAAACTTTGCTCGGGTCCTTTTTTTGTTTAATTAAATTAATTGAGACTTTACAATACATGCTTGAAATAATTAGAGATTAATTACAACCGGTTTCGTCTTTTATTCCTGGCTTCATCAGGGTATAACTAAAAAGAAGCAGTCTTTTTTAGAAATGTACACGATTTTCTTGTGTGATTAGAAATAAATATCATATAAATTCATCACCGGGCTTTTTTGACAATTCTATTATCTGTGATGTTCAAAATGTACATAAACAATCTTAATGAAATTTACGTTTAATATTCTGTTTTATGCTCCCATCTCTTTACACAACTGAACTCTTTCTCTCTTTGTTCGGGTAAAGGGACTCTAAGATCACTTTGTAAAATAACTCGCATTTTATTCGAATTTTCCAAAGTGTGTGAATTTTATTTAAGCATTTGAAGTTGTTCTGTGGATTTCTATTACCAATAAAGGACGATAAAAATCCACCGTCCTCATAAACGACTGTACCTGCTTCACATTTCTCGGCTCCGACTGGTCCCAATATCCTTAACATCCTCGGAGTCAGGGGCAATCCCCTCCCCTGATATAATATGCCCCAAATATATTACTTCTGTCACACCGAATTTCATTTCATTCCATTAAATCCAAAAATTTAAGCAATCTTGGAAGAGAAAAGGGAAGGGAAAATTCCAATTGTAATTGCGATATGTTTGAAGATTTTCTTCAATATTATTATTATCTTTTCATTGAAACATGGAAGAATTAACAAAAAACAAAAGAATGCTTCCTCCATTAGTAAATCATATTTTTTTCTCAATATGCTTGCATAATTTAGTTTATGGAAAAGAAATTGCTTACTTGAACATTAAAGACAAAGGAAACTAATTCTATTTTTTTAAAAAATATCCTACAAACTGTTAGATGTTATTATAATAATCCTATATTGATAACAACTCTAATTTCCTAAATAGACATGTTCCAGATGACCATCTGAAATCTTTGAAGGGAAAAAAGTTATCTAACAACGCGATAAACACGATTTACCAAAAACTGATCAAAAATTTAATTTCAGATTAGACATTGGCTTTGATTGAAATTAGACATTCCACTTGATTGAAATTTTAATTATATTATCCTGAAATCTGCTAGATTCTACATGTCTCTCTTTCATCTAAGTTGTTTTCGTTTTATAATTAATGTCCAAATTTAATAAGATACCTATGGGACAATTTTTACGACCTACCTCTTATATTGTAATTGATCACATTAATCAGAGTTTCTACTGAAAAACACGGAAATTGTTCAAAAAAATTAGTTCTCGTTTTCGTGGTTGGAATATGTAGAAAAACAGCAGAGTAAAATATGAATATTAAGTACTGTATATTTCTGTAAGTTTCAGAAAGCATCTGACATATAAGAAGACATAATGAATAAAATTATAAAAAGGAAGATGTGGAATTATACAAATATTGTGATGTGGAATTGCCTGTATAGGAAGGAAACGTTGTTTTCAATTTGTTTCTTAGCATCATTATGATGGAATAAATTCATATAGACGTATTCAACGGAGGATAATTTGCTTACAACAATGCATGCTCAGTTGTACACACTTTATTAGGAGATTTAGCAAAAACATACTTATTCAAAGAAAGCACGCTTGATCTGTATGTTTATCCGTCCGTCCGTCCGTTCGCCGTTTGCACGATAACTTGAAAACGGATTAATTTTTTCAAATTCTATTTTCAGAAATATGACCATCAAGGCTTTTTCGTGGACCCCTTCAAGTCGAATTCACATGCTAAAACAGTGGCCGTAAAGAATACCAAGATAATGGCATTTCATATAACAATCGATTCTTCAAGAATGAATACACTGTTACCTTCTGTTTATCTTTTAAGTATTGTTGACGTGAGTCGACGCACGATTGCTTAATTGCTCATGATACATTAATAATAATAATAATAATAAAATTTTGTAAAATTCCAAGGAGGAACTTAAGCAGTGAAGCAGAAATACATTTATTAAAAAATTACCCCCCCCCCCCCCCGAGTAGAGTAAGGCAAGTAGCAGATCCTGCAGTCATCTATTTTTACCCCTTTATCTGCACTTTTTACCTCTCCCCAAGTTTTTTAATCAAAAAATTAATTTTCTCGAACGTAATATGTAAAAAATGTAAAAAAAAAAACCCAACTCGTATGATATATCACATGCCATATGTTGCCATAGTTCTAAAAACCAAGTGACTGCCATCCCCGCAAATCCGACCCCAATGGAACAACTGGGCCTAAACTTCATAGTAATGTAGATCTTGCCTAGAGGAATCTGGATACTGAATTTCACGCCTTTACGTACCTAAATAGCACATAGATATGTTGTCCTCTCTGAATTCCACCCCCGTAATTCCGACCCCAATGTACCAATCAAAACCAAACTAAATAGTTCAGATGGACAAGCCCATAGGAAGCTACATTCCGAATTTCAACCTTCTACCTCAAAAATTTAGAAATTATGAAGGGGACGGACTAACATTATAAAACCAATACTACTTAATAATATACAAAGGCTGAGTCAAAAGTAGTGGCCGATCACCGCGCAAACTTTTAAATGGGCACCAGACAGGAACCACTCATTGCTAATCTTTAAAGTAGAGTCCATCATGCTCAATGGTCTTCATCCAACGATCAGCCAGTTGGCGGATGCTCTCGCGAAACCATTCCTCCGGTTTCTGGCCAAAAAAATCACGCACGGCGTCTTCAACCTCACTGACATTGGCGAAGCGCTGTCCACGCAGGAAATGCGCCATAGACCGGAAGAGATGGTAGTCGGATGTGGCAGAACCTCGATGCCCTCCAACTCCTGCAATCTTGGGCGTCAGCTCGTGGGGCACAACTCGGCAGCTCCTGTTGCTCTTTCCCATGGCGTGCAGATGTCGAACCGCAGTCGTTTGTGATGTCCCAATTGGTCCCCTTTTTCCAATAGTGACGAAGGAGCCCGCGTATCACCAATTTTTCTCCCTTGTGGTAAATGGTCTTCGCCCAGAATTCGTCAAACTCTACCCCCCCTCCCGAGTCGGCCATTACTTTTGACTCAACCTCTTTAGATTATGAGTACTTGAGCAATCGTGCGTCGACAAAGCGATTTCACGTGCGCGCGCCGATGTCAGTAATGCTTAAAAGATGAACAGAAAGTAACAATGTATTCCTTCTTGACAAATCGATTGTTATATGACATGCTATTTTCATGTCCGCTCACTGTTTTAGCACGTGAATTCGACTTGCAGGGGTCCACGAAAAATTCTGAAAAGATGATACGGCCGAGCTAAGACTTTGATGGTCAATTTCTGAAAACAGAATTTGAAAAAGTTAATCCGTTTTCAAGTTATCATGCAAACGGTGGACGGCCGGACGGACGGATAAACGTACAGACCAAGGGCGCATTCTTATAAGTAGCTTTTATGCTAAAGCTCCTAATAATTATAATTGTATTTTTATGTCACAGCTAAAGCTCCTTCTTGGAATGTTTGCACGATTTTATTAGATTAAATACTCTACACTATAAGGTTTACATAGTACTATCAAGAGCTCATCATTATGAGCTCTTGGTACTATTCTATAAGTAAAATATTCCTAGACTTGGTAACTTCTTCATTACTTTACTTTATAGCGTTATAAAACATTTATCAAACACCCTGAATAAAAATGTTCGTTGATACCATTGAAAATTTGAAAGATATTACTGCGATATAAAATTGATGTCCACAAGCCTTCAATTTTAATTAGAAAAGTGCGAACATTACGTATTAGCTTATCAGTTGGAGCTCATCATTACGAGACGTAATCGTTTATTGTGTCGTTAACTGATTATTAGGAACTTTAGCAAAAAGTCATTATAAGAAAGCACGCTTGGTCTGTACGCTTATCGGCCGTCCGTCCGCTGTTTGCACGATAACTTGAAAACGAATTAACTTTTTCAAATTCTAGTTTCTAAAATATGTTCATCAAGGTCTTAGCCCCTCTCTATCAACTTGAAGGCTTTTTCGTGGACCCCTTCAAGTCGAATTCACGTGCTAAAACAGTGACCGTAAAAAATACCAAGATAATTTCATGTCATATAACAATCGATTCTCACACTTTTAATCCCACGGTTGTTTGAGTGTCGGGCAGTTTTCGATAGTCTTAAGTTCGATAGCAGATTGTGTATTTTACTTTTCATGATGTCAACACCTCGTAAAAAATTCCCTATAGGTAAGTCGGTAGAGCAAATACGGAGGCGCCAGCAATAGCCCTCTTTTGACTTTTTTTTCTTCTTCTTCACAGAGATTTTGTAGGCGGGGAGACATTCTGACACTATTAAGATTCAGAGAAAAAGAAATTAGTGACATGATTTAAAAATAATCTCTGAAGTCCTTTTGGTAGCGAGGAAGAGCGCTGGGGTCGGTGAATCAACTCTCAATGAGGTTACTCCTGAAGAGCAATTTTGTTCACAAGAATAAAAACAAAAATGTATATAACGGAGAAGAAATGGGAGATTAAAAGCGTCTATTTTAAAAAGCTTAACTTTTAAATTGAAGAGAATTAAGGAATAAAACCTGAGTCGTCGTTTTCGTTTCTTCTTTTTCGAAGTTAGGAGATGAATGAGTTTGGTCTTACTCTGTCAGCTGTCTCATTTATTCGTGTTTTAAGGAAAAAAAGTCAAAACATTTCATCAAGGAGAAAAACAATTTCATATTCTAGAGATGGCAAGGTTAGCTGCGCAAAAAAAAAAAGGTTTCAATTCAAAGTTCATTAATATTGTGAGAAGCAATTAGAATGTGGTTCAAGGGAATAAATATTTCTCAACTTCATCGTTATGCATATTATCATGCTCGACTGTTTAAGTGGCTTCACAAACTCAACACAATGACTATTGTGTTAACCCTGAAAAAAAAAATTCCAAGAAGCCGGCAGAAGTAAAAGCGATGATTCATTGTGATAGCTATCATTCGTACCCGAACAAAATATGAAAACCACGTCCATGGTATTAAACAGGTTTTATTATTATTTTTTTTTCTGGCAGGGGACTGGATTTGCAGTGGCTTTGAGGATTGGTTACGCTAGTGACGTACTAAAAAGGCATCACTTTCAAGTGGGAGGTTAAGTCTTTGTCGATTTCATTTTCTCACGACCTAAGGAAACTCTAACCGAGGACATGTGGAAGAAATGATGGGAATTGCGCAACAGAATGAGAATACGAATTGGCGCTTTGTTGGAAACACACTCTAAATGTGCGGCACAATCAGAGAAATAAATTTGAAAGTAAATGCTTAGACATAATAAGAAATAAATCGAAACAAACATAATTGCAGCTGAAGTACAGATAATTGCTAGATGATCAATTATGTAAAGGCTATCAACAATCCTTTAATCATTTCTCTTCAATAGTTAATTTTTTTTTTCATTTTTTAACGATGTAATTTTTTTATTTTCTGATTGAAACGGTGAAAATTTTCATTGTTTTTTTTTTTTAAATGTCAATAGCGACTCGGCCTTTGCCGGTCGTTTATCACTTGTGATTGCAGGAACCAGAACATGGTCGCTAATCGATTCCAGATTACATATCTCTGTAGGCTATCGGCGTTTAGAGCATCACAGGTAGCAAAAATAAATCGATTTTTTCCTTCAGACGAGCACCATTTCGAGCCAAGAACGAGCAGGGAAGAATGCCGTTTTTCTTTAAAATATGCAATAATGGTTTGTCTCCTGTAACCTTGCTAAATTTAATAAGAACGAGCTTGACCTTGATCATTTTAAAACCTCCGTTGCCATAGCAAATATATAAACGTTAGAAATGCAGCATTTGTAATCTGATGTGAATCGTAGTGCTATTACGAAAGACATGATTTCGGCATATTAAACTCCTAAATCGGTCACATAAAACTAAGGATAAGCAAAATTAATGAATGAGCACGTACGTATTCGATAACATATAACAATGAGCGCTGAAGAGTTCACATAAATTTTACGCTATTTTTAAAATTGATAATTTTAAAGAATAAAATTAATAACATTAAAATATAATTTAAAAATAAAAAAGGCGCCATATCTGCCTTCACCTTTTTTTCTTTGTCTTTCCCTCTGCCTCTGTCTACCGACTTCTTCTTCGCGGGTCTATTGTAGGAGAGTAATCAATTGCGATCAACCACCTGCTAGGCCATGCGCTCGACGTTTCTCACTCTCGCCGGCAGAGGTCTCTCTCAATTCCCTCTTTATCACAAGGACGACACAATCTTTATTAGAAAACTCAAGATAAAATGAATAGGCGCGTTATTTTTAATATATGCTTTAAATTCGCGTACGATAATGAACCTTGTTTAATTGAAGAGAAGCTTGTGACATAACACGCAGCAATGCTCGATAAGACATAATGAGAAAAAAATGAGGGAAGAGGAGGAGTGAGGGAGGAACGTGAACAAATGTTTTATTCATTGCTTTTGATTTTCTTGCATCATAGTTTTCGGTTAAACTAAGCGCTCATCGGTGCTTGAAAGAAGACCATGTGTGTAAATTAAAGGAGAACATTAATTTTATTATCATAAAGAACACATACAGAATCAGCAAAGAATGCGCGTGTAGAAAAGTACGTATATAAAAAATAGACAAAACGTGAGGGTCTCAAACGTCAAAGGAGAAGAAATTGGGAGTTTCCCCTCATGAAGGTCAAGGAGAACACAGGTAGGGGGCCTTGTTGAATGCGTCTCACATTTCAAAGGGAAGGGGAGGTGAGTGATTCTGAATAACTTCTTTGAATTAGGATCGTAATTATAAGCAGATTATTAAAACGCACGTGAATTGCATAATAATTAATCATTTGCAACTGATATTCTCTAAGGATGATGAAAAAAGTATTGTAAACATTAAATTTCAAGAAATTAAAATTCATTCGATTTTTTTTTCATCCTTATGAAACAAGAATAACGTGTTTTTTTTTTCGTTTTTTTTTTTTTACAGTGTTTCAAGGAAGGCATGTTGTTTCTCAGGAAAGATCGTCGAACGGCAACTTCACAGTGTAGAATTACCTATTCCCTTCATGGGATCGTATTTTTAATTATTTGTGAATGTTGATTCAGTGTTTGTTATTATTAATGGCGGAAGTGCAGGACTTTTTCTCAAGCGTTTGAAGCAGAAGAGTTCGGCTAGTAGCCACGTGACAGCTGTCAACACGGTGAACGAACCCACGATGAGGAAAGTGCTCTTGTAGCTGCCTGTCTGGTCCTTCAGAACGCCTACGAAAATTTAAAAAATATATATTTGCTGAATAAAACATAATAAAAGGTAATAACAATGAAAAAATAATTTGATACCTAGTTAACTTACGTTATAGGCCTATTAAAAACACCATAAAATGATTCTTTTTTTTTTTAATTTCTAATATTGCACTTTTACCATTTTAAAAAAAAAGTGCTCCTAAACCAGGCCCCTAAACCATACCATTTCATTTCATTGAAAAAGGAAAACGTAAATATTGAATGAAAGAGAAACATTTATTTCCTATAAAACCTATCATAAATAGCAACTTCATAATTTTTTAATGAAATATCAGGTGTTCAATTCCCATACTTCAAAGTCATCTTAGATTTAAAAAATAAATAAATAAATAAATAAATAAATAAAGGCTTATTTTTCCTTAGACACTTTATATAATGTAAACCTTGGATTCTACAACAGAATTCCAAGAAGTTGAAAATAAGTAATCGTAAAAATATGGGCGCTCGCTTTAAGAACAACGGTCGCAACAATTTCGGATACACTCCAGCAGGTACCCTGAAACTCCTTAATGTTTTTTTACTGTTTTTTTGAATTTTTTTTTTTAAAGACCCCCCCTCTAACGAACTGATATATACCCCAACCTATTTGGTTACAGGGGGCAGTTGGTTTCCCCCCGGCCGGTTACAGGTTTCGCGACAATTCAATTGGCACTGGACATTCAGTTTCTCGGTATATATCACTTATATCAGGTATATAAAAGTGTAGCGGAACAGTATACCCTCGGATAGATTATACCCGGGATTAGTTTATCCTAGAATGTTTTATACCCTTAGTTCAGGAGTGGCATCATGCCGACTCCCTCTAAACTACCCCCCACTACCACCACCCACGTGGGCTACTTGACCAACTGCGCATAGATAATAAAAGTGGTGGGGGTTGATAATAAGAAAAGTTTGCGAGGCTCACAGTTTTCTATACTTGAGTATAAGGTCAAATTTGCTCTCCCCCTTCTTTCCCCCTTTTATGCTGGAAGCTTTTGACTTCCTCGTTTAGTTTGATACTTAAATGATAAAATTTAAATTAGTAATTGAACTGAAAATTGTAAAAATTTAAATTCGCTTTTTGATTAAATGCAGGGTGATTATAATTCAAGTTACGATTTCAAAAATCGATAATTTGAAAACTATTCATCAGAATGACCTGATATTTTAGCAGAACAATCGTGAGGCAATGGAATTTTGTTTGGTGAAGGAAAAAAAATAGTTCCAAAATCTGCCGATAGATGGCGCTGGCAGGTTAATGTCAGGGGAAAAACCAAAAATGGATTCGTGAAACACGGGAATGTTGTTAGCCAAAAGGAAACAATAGAGTTCAGGGCTTTACGAAAAGTTTATTAGCGAAAAGACAAGAATACGTGTTTACGGCGACAACAGTCCAAATGCCAAAAAAACATAGCTTCATGGAACAAACATCTTAGGGCGTATCTGAAAAGTAACCGCGTGGCGACCATTCGCAACCACTCGTGCCCAACCCGTCTCAAAAGTCTCCGCGAGGCGCGCATGGTCGAAATGAAAGCGTCCCCACGGGCGACCGCACGAGACCCTGGTCTGACTATAGTCTGGTCTGGAGCTGGGTCATTCCGTGGTCCCCCGCGGTCGTTTAGAAATCAAAATGGCAGAGCGATTTAGAGTGGGAAAAAAACGTGGTTTTCGATTTTAATTTGTGAATAAATAAAAAACTTAATCGATAGTTATTATTCACTAAATACATTTTATATTATCTGTTTAAGTTTATTTTAAATATATATATGGTAGTATTTTAGTATCATTGAGCTTTCGATGGTTTCAATTTCATTAAACAAACGCTATCGGCGGCACTCGACATTCATTTTAGCCACTATAATTCCCATACAGTATCATGAATATGGGGAAAGAAATTAATTTTAAACAAATTTAATTGACTCACATCTTCTCAAACACAATGAACAAAAAGATGCATCAATGATCTGTAATTTTACAATGCATTGATAACACTGGCCAACAAAATTTAAGATTTTTCTTGTGACAAAATGAAAATGGGTGATTTTTGGCAGTATTTTTTCTGCTAATTACGAATATAATTTTTAAATTTCCCTAGCACGCACAGCTTTCTTGTTTTACAATGAAACATTTTTAAATCGTTCAGTGTTTGGGGCCTGGTAAATTTCCTTGCGGCCCCAAAATATGGATACTTTAACAATGTAGCCGCTTCTCTTCACTCCCATTACTTTAACCTAGAAGTCTCGATGTGCATAACTTGGAAACTTGACGTGATAGAAAAAATCTAAAAGCAGATTCGGATTCTACCTACAAATTACTCCTAAGAACGCTTTGTGTGGTCTTAGTCACAAAATGTGTGTTGACTAGTGTAATCTTTAATTCTTATTTTAATGGCTTTTAAAAGTTTTCGAAAAATCATATATATTTTTGATACTATATTATTTTTGTATATATATATATATTTCGGAGTTTTGTTATGTTTTACTTTAATTTAGTTTTGATATATTTATAAATTCACATGAGTTTATATGTAAATATTTATATAAATTTAATCATTGTTACAATACTTTACTTTCATATTAATTTCGTATATTATAATTTTTTTCATAAATTTTTATAGATATATTGTCATTTAAATGAAATGAAGTAAATCCCATTTAGGTTGTTTTTTTGTTTTTTGTTTTTTTATTTTTTATTTTTATTTTGCTTTGATTTATTTTTTAAAAGAAATTTATTAAATAACAATCATGCAAACAACAAGACCTTTTCCCTTTCTTATTTTCATTTCTTCAATGTTAGAGACAATACAAACGAATTTTAAATTACGAGATCTTCATCATGACATTCGTAAGATGAAAATAGAAAACCTCGGAATCGTCTCAGAAGTCCCCAAGACCGCGCTCGACCGCACACGATCATACTACGTGATCTGGTAATCTCCTGGTTGCCGCGCGGTAGGTAATTTCTCACTAGGGGCGCGTTAGCGCACCGTTCTGGCACCGTTATTTGAAAGGAAAGTTGTAAGCGCCAGTGAAAGCTTTCACGACGTTTATAAATTCGTTGCTTTATTTCTTTCTTCTGCTTACTAATAATGGTTTACTGTTGTGTGCCATATTGTAAAAATGAAAGAGGTAAAGTCCAAGATATTACATTCCATGAATTTCCAAGTAAAATGAGTGTGAGAGAGGAATGGATTAAAAATAAATCACGAAAGAGAGAAGATGGAAAATTGTGGAGCCCTTCAGACAGGTTAGTTCAGTAACAGTAATCTTTATTAATCCTGATAACCATGGGAAATGTTTCTTTTTTTTATTTTACAAATAATAAAAATAAACGAGAATAAATTATTTAAGATGTATTTCAGATTTTAATGATAACTGAAATTAAATATTTGAATTGCAGATCTTTTGTATGCAGTGCCCATTTCACACCCAATGATTTCTCAAGTGGATTGAAAATCAAACGATTAAAAAAAAATGTAGTACCTACAGTTTTTGAAAATTATCCGAGTTATATGCAAATAAAAAAGACAACGACTCGAAATACGCGAAAAAGACAAAACAGTCAATCGATAGGTAAAATTCAACCCAAAGAAATGCACCCACAATTGCCGCATATTACTGAAACAGAAGTTTAGAATACCATGTGTAATGTTATGGAAATAGATGCTTCTGAAAACTCTGGCTGTAGTGTCGAAAATAATCAAAATGAGGAAGAGTTTAGAAGTACATGTAATTCACGAGCAGAATCTACATCTTCATCATCCTCAATACAAGTTAGTTTTAAATGCTACAGCCCCCAAAAAGTGAGGAAAAAACTTCAAAGTTATCACTCTCGTTTCATGAGACTGAAAACCAAGTATCAGAATCTAGAAGAAAAAAATAAGAATTTACTATCAGAAAATGAATTGATGAAATCAACATATGATCTGTGGAAGAAAATTGAAAATGATGCTGCTGATAATAACATCAAGGCATTATTTCTTAAGGAGCAAATTACAGCATACTCAAAGGAAAGACATCATTGGCCTGAAACCATTTTATGACATACAATTCTTTGGTATTCACGTTCTCCCGTGAGTTACCGCTATGTACGAAAGCATCAATACGTTTCTCTTCCATCCATCAGTTCATTAAAGCGTTATATTGGATTTTCAACTGGCGAAATTGGGATAACGTCTTTAGTGAAACAGACTGTTCATGGAGGCTGCCAAATGCAATGAAATGGACAAATTTGGAAATTTAGTTTATGATGAGATGGAAACTAAAAAGCAGATAAAATACATTGCAAGCATTGACAAAGTTATAGGAAATGTAGATTTTGGAAATAGAGAATAGAGTAGCCAATCGTTTGCTATGCTTCGTATACACTGGATTATCAACTCCACTTACCATTCCAGTTGCTTATTTCTTTACCAGACAGTTACAAAGTGAACAGCTGCTTAAATTGCTATTGGCAACAATAAAAGCAGTCGAAGAATCTGGTTTCAAAATCGTTTGCCTGGTTTGCGATAATTGTAGAGTGAACGTTAAAACATATGAACTGCTATCAGGCAATAAAGTTATACCACCCTGCATTAACCATCCATTTAGTTCGACTAGGCAAATATTTTTAAGCTTTGATTCTAGCCACATAATAAAAAATATCCGTTCCATCTTCCTAGATAAAAAGAGAAATCTGAAATATAGAGGAAATGTAATTGATGGTAATTTATTAAAAAAAAATTATGAAATTCAAAAAAATGATATAATCAAGCCAATCCGTTTCTTGACAAGAGAGCATGTGTATCCATCAAATCTGGAAAAAATGAATGTTTTGCGAGCTGTACAAATCTTTTCACCACAAGTAACAGCAACTCTGCAATTTATGAATCGCCAATTTCCTCAGCTAGGCTTTCAGAATGTGCAAGAAACAGTTACTTTTATGGAAAAAAATGTTTAAGTGGTTTCAGGTAAAATTCTGTTACTGTCATATTAATCTTATAATTTTATTGATTATAGCACTGACTTTTTTTTGCTGCCCTCCCTAGATCAATGATGTCACAAACTTGACCCAACACATTCATACAAGGTCTCCCAATACAGCACCATTCTGGGCTCAAGATGATGAACGCTTACTGTGGTTGGAAGAAGACTTTTTACCTTGGATAGAAGATTGGAAAAGCACTTGTGAAAATCCCTTCAATTTTTTAACATATGAAACTTACCAAGCTCTGACTGTAACAACTAAATCGTTGATAGGAAGCATTAGGTATTTTGATGTTTGAACAGGAATAGCTAATTAAAATATTAAGACATGTTTTAAAATACTTTTTCTCTTAATTTAATAGATATCTCCTACAAGAAGGATTTCATTTTGTCCTGACAAGACATTTTTCAGGTGATAAAATTGAGCATCTATTTTCTGCAGTTAGACATATGATGGGAGGAGCTGATCAAGGCCATGCTGCAGGAGTTTTGTTTGCTTTAGAAAAAATAATAAAAATTGGAATCATTAAACGTTCCGAAGATAGCAGTGCAATATGTCAAGAAATTAGTGAATTAAATGCATTGCATTCAAATACATTGCCATCGACACCTTGCGAAGTAATTTTTGAAGATCCTCAATTTCAGCAACTTCTCCATGATATCAGTAATCCTTCTGGTATGCTATTTTATATTAATTTTATATATAAATAAAATACAAATTCACTTAATAAATTATGTTTGAAATTTTCAGTTCCATCAATAACAACTATGAAGCTGGCTTCCATGTCATTAATTGGTGGTTACTTATGTCGTATGGTTAATGATCGCCATGAATGCCCATTAGCACTGCAGCATATATCACAGCCAGTGAATAATTCAACGTTGTGTTCGTTAATATTTTTGCAAGACAGAGGTGGGTTGATGTATCCGCATCGTCAGTTTGTTGGACTGATATTTTCAATCTACAAACTAATAATTAATGTTTTATCAAAAATTACCCACAAATCAAACGTTTTAGCATCATTGGCTGGAATTGTTAGGCCCAAAATCCTCTCGGTAGAGCAGTGTTGCTCTCTGCTCGTCTGCTTGCGTCGCCTGCAAAATCAAAATGGCTACCTCAGATACTGAAATAGACGAAATTATTTTACAATTACTGGATAGCTCTTCATCTGACAGTTCTTCCGATGAAGAAGACGAAGTTTTGGCTTTATTAATGGCAAAAAATTTGGAACTGCCGAAAAAATATCCAAAAATTGAGAATTTTGTTAATTTTGCCGATACATATACGGATGAAGATCTTTGTGTTATAATTAGACCTCGTACTCTATGTATTATTATGAATATTCCACATAATAAATACATGAATATCCTTGGAATAAGAGCTATAAAAATACAAATATACTTTCCCTATGCAAATATATAGTATACATCATTTTTTCAACATTTCATTTTATCCATGATTTTATCCAACACTGCATTCGTTAAAAATTTACACTCCGTGAATAAAAATAATTTTTCAACTGATTTGTACAACACATTAATGGTAATTTAATAATTATAATAAATAATTATGTGGATATTTTTCCTTTATAAATTAATAGAAAACATAAAATAAAATAAATTAAAATAAATTTAACTTAAATTACATATACATTGAAGTATTTCTCCTGAATTTCTTCAACTCCATCAGGACCTTAAGCTCAACCATCTTATATAATATTGACCTTTTATATGTTTTTTTATTTTATTTAAATTAATTTTATTTTATTTTATCTTTTCTATTAATCTATAAAGGAAAAATATCCACATTACTATTTATTATAATATGTTCTTTTTACTTAAACTATTTAATTTAATAATTAATTTATATTGCTGTCTTGAATAAAAATAGTGTTGCTAGCAGAGTGCGTTTCCTGTAGACGAGTTTGGAGCACTGATAAAACAATGTTCGTCTGCTCCAAGCTTTGTTGCTGCTCTCGGCCAGATTGATCACGTGACTCGAGCAATCCATTTGCACTCTCGGAGCAGTCAGCCGAATTCGCCATAAGAGTGAAGGCCTATGTGTTCGTTTCAGAAACTCATGATTCTTTTTTTTTTTTTTTTTTTGCTGAAATCGACTTAAAAACTCATGATTCGAAAAGATATGTTGAAATTTTGAAAAAAAAAAAAACCCGTCTGTACGTCTGCTGTACTTATGTGTCTATGTATACGACCAGTTTTTTACAGCCAACTTCTCCGAAACGGCAAATAGCAGAACCGAATAAAAATTATAAATTATATATACATAAAAGGTACCTTAAATTGTGCCTTGGCGTATAGTTTATGTCAACCTTTTTTTTTGAGATATTAATATTTTTCTAAAATTGAAGAAATAGCTGTAGGGTTCATTCTCACCGGGATCCAACCAAAAGCCCCCCAGGTAATAAAACCCGCTGGTAAAAAAAACAAACCCAGGTACAAAACCCCCAGAGTAAAAGCACAGAAGGAGACATAACCCACAGATGAAAAATTTTTTTATCATTTTTTTTTATAATTTGTAGATCATTTTCATTGACTTATCCGAAATTTTGCCAAAGTGTTTTCCTCTTATGGGGCGTCTTTTAAAAAAGTTTTCGAAGATTAATTTATTGAATAAATTTTTTAAAATCTTGTTAATTAAGAATTGATTGTACTTTCTGAACAGTCATATGGTCTTATCGCAAATATAAAAAAATTCAAATAATGAATTGATCACACGTGTATTGTATTTCTTAACGAAATGAATGAAACATGGTTGAATTGCTGTCGACATTTTATTACAGGAAAATCAAAACTCGTCTAAGCCATTATTAACCACAAATAATTTAAAGGGCAAATTGGTCCCATTATTTGGTTGCAGCTATATTAAGTTAGGTCCCATTATTGGCCTACTACTCTCTAAGAGTGAAGGCCTATGTGTTCGTTTCAGAAAATCAAATTGTTTTTGTTTTGTTTTTTTGTGCTGAAATCGACTTAAAAACTCATGATTCGAAAAGATATGTTGAAATTTTTCCGTCTGTACGTATGTTTGTGCAGCTAACGAAATAGCAGAACCAAATAAAATTTATACTTACCTAGAGGGTACCTTAAATTGTGCCTTAGCGTATTTTTATGTCAATTGGATAAGCCTTTTTAGAGATATTAAAAAAATATCTGTAGCGTTCAAATCAGCGAACCAAACTCAATATACTCGACATGTACTTCTCTGATTAAGGCAAATTTTTTTTTGTAAAAAGCTTGTTTGGGGTCGTCCATAATCCACTAGGACAGAAGGAGGGGGGGGGGGGCCGGGGTTTAAGAAAGGGCCACATTGGTCCACAGGGGGGAGTGGGTATATATAGCCATGGTCCGCGTGGACTTATAATTGACAAATTTTGTAAATTCAATCTGGAATCTTAAACTAAAAAATTTCGATTTTATTATTTTAAAATAATAATAATAAATAATAAGTAAAATAAAAAGTAAATAACTTTAGTTTCTATCTCTTTTTTTATCCAAAAATTAAATTACAAGTTAATAGATTTGTGTACAAGTGCTCTAGCAGAGTGAACAGAAGAGGATAGTGTGTGAACTCTTGAATGTGCACGTGGCCTTCGAGATATTAGGCCTCCGTATCGGACTGGAAATCGCGTGTCGAGCCATTTTCAACTTTTGACCGCTAGTTGTTTATCTCTATACCTTGTTGGTGCTCTTCAGGGTTAAAAAAACTACAAGATACGAACGAACGTTGCGCCGCCGTGTCATCAGATTTTGTCGACTTCATTAAGTCAGACTTCATCATTTCCGCTGCTGCAAGAGAATTCTGATTTTTCTATCCGGAGTGAAAACACTGTACTGTGAACCCAGAGCTAAGATATTCTAATATAATGTCAAGCTTTGATCAATTATTCAAAGCTTTAAAAACTGCTTACCAACAAAATTTGGAAAGCAACAACAGGCTGATGTCCAGACAATATGGCGACGCTTGAAAGAGGTAGGTAAGAATGAACCTCTCTTAGATAAAATTTGGACTGCTGAGGTAAAGAGATTAAATCAATTATCTTTGTGAAGTAAGCCCAAACATTAATTATGAATGTATCATGAATGTAAAAAAAGTCAGACAAAAGTGATCAAATTATTGTGGCTGCTGCAAAAAAGTCAAGATCCAGTTGCAGATGCAATTCCTCTAACACTATCACAGACAAAAGAAAAGCCTGAAAATTTAGGGTCAAATAGTCAACTTGAAAATTTAGATACTGGAAAAGACATCAATCTAACCACAGAGAACATTTCATCTGAGTCTAAACAACAATGTAACCTTAATTGTTTTCAACAAATGAAAAAATATTAATTGGTAATTCCAAGATGGAAACAATGAAGGTTACATTGAAGGAATATCTAATTCAAAATCATTACTCAGCTTCCTTCTCCTACTCCTACGCAAAACAGTATACGGAAAGAAATGAACTTATTGAATGCAGATGTAGCGGCTTTAACAAAAAGGAAGCATATTATGATGAATGAGCTAAACAGTTCTGAAAAGAGAGAGTTGAACTACAAGATAAAACATGTTGCAGACTTGGAAAAAGAGTTGAAAAGACGAATTTATAAGGCGAAGAAACAGAAAGAGTACTGGGAATATTACAAGTGCTATTGAAGACTAGCCAGATGTAAGGAAACATCTAAAGGTCCATGAAACACCAGGAAAGCCACCTTTGGAGGATGCCCAACCATTGTTCTTAAAAAAATTGTGGAAATCGCTATTCATGGTTCTTCGGCAGATAGCAGAAGATGGCCAGAACAACTGGAATGTTGCAGAACACTTGAAGATCTGACACAGGCATTACAAGAAAAAGGTTTCACTATTAGTGGCAGTGGAACTTATCTTCGCCTCTTGCCGAGAAATAGCAATACAGCAGAGGGAAGACGTCACATACAGTAGCACTCAAAAGTATACGACCAACAATGTTTATACCTATAATTTTTCTATTTATAAATTAGCATAATAAAACTTCAGAATAGTCCATTCCGTCTGTGGTCGAATGGAAGGAACAAAATTACGATTGATTAGGATCTTTAGAAATTTAAATATTTAAATTTGTTTGATTTCAGCCCGCTCATAAATAAGCGACCAGGAGATTTTTTTCATTCGCTGCTCAATGAGAGCTTTCTATATTGCATACGTTGTTTCTTACGACACGCATAAACTATGAGTCACCGTTATTTGCCATCTCCTGTGAAAAATTTAATTGTACCTGCTATATAAACAGGAGCAATTCGTCGTGGAGTTGCCAAGCAGTTCAATGTGAGCAAAACGGCAGTGACGGAACTCTGGCAACGTTTTCAAGCAAGAGGCACGGTTACCCGATCTAAAAAACCCAGAAGACCAAAATCCACAACATTCAGGCAGGACAACACCCTTAAATGACTGTCCACTGCAAACCCTCGGATGCTGGCTATAGCACTGAATAAAGAAATGCGGGAGTTTCACGACGCTAACTAACATGAGTGTTAGTACAACAAAACGACGCCTATTTGATGTGGGTCTTCTTGGACGACGACCTTCCAAAAAGCCTTTAATCTCTTACAAGAACCGAATGGCCCAATTGAAGTTTGCACGAGAGCACATCATCTGAACTTCCAAAGAGTGGTCTAAAATTGTTTGGAGCGATTAGTCCAAGTTTATGTTGTTTCGGTATTTGATTCCCTCACTACTGATCAACACGAAAAGTAAGATTAATTGGCCAATTTCCATTTGTGTTTGTTGTTATAACATGTATATTTTCACAGTCCAAACATATACGTGAAGGCCAATACCTGCTACAAATTATAAAATGTAAAGACATAAATTGTTGCAGTAAATGGAGGAGTGATTGGAAGACAGTGCTGCCAGATAGATTTCTACCAGTTCCAGTTACTGCCGAGCAAATTGATAATGACCTAATATCTCCAAGACAAAATGATGCCAAACACGTTAAATTTTTGAATTTATGTCAAACTATTGTAATGGGGCCCTCTTTAACGTCCTCAATTGAAAGTAATTTAAGGTAAATAATTACTTCAAATTAGTAAATTATTTTATATAGAATCTACCATTCCATGACAAGAGTCAATTTATGGATTGGCCTAAAACTTTTTTTCCTTATTTAAGGTTGTCCCATGTGACCTGTTTTGTTCTTCAGTTACTGAACAATTAGGAGCACGGACTTGCAAAACATGTGGGCTATACCACTCCTCACAAAAACGTGCACAAACTCATCAGAAGTAATAAGATATGTATACTAGATGAACATTCACATCCAATTTATCAAATTATTAAATAAAAATTTGCAGGTGCAACAAATAAAAAGTGGCTATTCCTGCAATCATTCGACAGAGACCTCTACGTGTTGCTGCTTAACGACACAGATTTGATGGTCGTAATTCGCAATGAGTTGTTGGATTGTGAGGATATCGAATGGTGCAATGAAGAGGGTATTGATACACCCCAGATAAAAAACAACTTCAGTATTTGGTTCAAGGATCCAGCACTAAAAAGTCCCCAATCATACCCCTGGAAAAAATGTTAACACCAGTTTGGGAAACTTATAAATATATGGAGAGAAGAAAAAATGACTAATTTTGTGATTTTTTTAGGGGAGGGGGGTTAGGGCATTGTCCATGTGGATTTTGGGGGGAGGGCTTAAAAGTTATCCACAATGTGTCCACTAAGGGGGGTGAGGGGGTCAAAAAAGCCCAAAATTCTGTCCACGTGGATTATGGACGAGCCCTTTGGTTGTGAGGAACCGTTTTGGAGTTATTAACTATCCCCCTCCCTCATACCCCCCCCTCCGACAATTTTTATATGGAAATGGGCTAAGCCTTTTAAGAGAAATAAATTATTTTTGAAAAAATGAAGAAATGGCAGTTGTAGGCCTATGCGAATGTACCATACCGCCATTCCAATTTTTTTTTGGTATTAAGTTAGATTTTAGCTATATTAATAGCATTGTAATAGTTTGTTAATTTTAAAATTTTCAATGGTTTGGTGTCCGCTTTAAAGGGGTTCTAAGGCAAATTGGTCCCATTATATGTATATTTAAGATTATAAAATAAAAATATAAAATTATAGTAAATTGTAAATGGTTTATAGACACTTTCTTGTCAGATATAAATATATTTTCTGTGTCAACATGTCCAAAAATAATTAAATTAAGGAGAACTGGGAAACCACTAAACCGCTAATCGATTTGATGTACTCCTTAAATTGATGTCCATCCACACTATCTGGCCCCTAGGTATTTTGTTTACAAAAATAATTATATCAAATTTTATTTTGAAAATTAAAAAAAAAAAGAAGGAAATGCCACATGCATTACTATTACTGTTATTATTGTTATTGTTTGGGGAAGCCAAACTCGGATCAAGTCCAGAAGCCAATCCCAGAGGCGGACCCAAAAGAGGGCCAAGCCCAAGGGACTCAAATGCAAGGGAGGGAAAGTTACGCACTCGTGGGAGTATTGATGTTTGGGTGTAGGAATTTCCTTACTATGTGACAGGTGTTTAGAATTGTGGCTTTCTGTGAGGTTTCGTATAAGTGTGGGTTTAAATTTAGTGTTGTCAGGCTTTTGTGTAGCGAGTGTGTAATAACCCCAGTGGCAGAAAGAACGATAGGAACAATGTGTACTCTGTTAACTCCCCAAAGGTGTTTCATTTCGTGTGCAAGATCCGTAAATTTAGTGATTTTGTCAGTATATGTCTTTTGTAAATTGTGTGTGTTGGGGATGGAGATATCAATTATGTAAGTCACTTTGTTTTGCTTATCTACTAGTGTAATGTCTGGTCCGTTATGGCGGATAAGTTTTGTCAGTGATTATAGCTCTGTCAAAATATAGTTTATGTGTGGTGTTCTCTAAGACAGTGTCGGGGATATATTTATAGTAAGGAGTGTGAATGTCCCTTAGCTTGTGTATCTTAGCTAGATGTTGATGTATGATGTTGGCTACCTGGTTATGTCTGTGTAAATAATCTGTCTGCGTGAGTATTTTGCAACTGGATATGACGTGTTGGATGGTTTCGTTACTAGGTGACTTTAGAATTGTGGCTTTCTGTAAGGTTTTTTATAAGTGTGGGCAAGGTCTGTGTAACAAGGTCTCGCCATGCACAGGTCCCAGTCACGTGGTCTGACGTCATTGCCACCCTTAGATAGTAGGCAATTGCGTACGTTCGTGTTAGCACTGTCAGTTTTGTTAAGACCTAATTATTTATTAGAGAAAGGAAAATAACCAATTTGGAATTTCAAATTTATGCTTAATGTGAATAAAATGGTACAAGATTTAAATAAAAAAATTAAATATGTTCCACTAGCAATCATACATAAAAAAAAAGAAAAAATGAATAATGAAAACATTCCTCTTCAAATATTTCAATTACTAACTTAATTATTTCCTTTTCCTTTTTCTTTCTATTCACATCCGACCAACTTTTTTTTTTGTAACTCTCTAATTCTAATATTCTAATCTAAATCGAATATATTTTATAACAACTTCAATAGGAATTTTTTCATTACTTGGCAATAAAGTATAAGCAAGATTACTAATAATAGAAATAATATTTTCATCTTTCTTGCCGACAAAATTTTCAAATATAACATTTCATTTCTTTAATGGAATGAGTAAGTCATCTGATGGATATATTAAGTACCCTTTAGACATACTAGTGAATGGCTTTCTCGGTTGCAGTGACGTCATACGCAGACTCGCACGAGTTTTAGAAAAGTTTCGGCGAGACCTTATATACACAGACTTTGAGTGTGGGTTTAAATTTAGTGTTGACAAGCTTTTGTGTAGCGAGTGTGGAACCCCAGTGGCAGAAAGAACGATGGGAACAATGTGCACTCTGTTAACTCCCCAAAGGGGTTTTATTTCGTGTTCAAGATCTGTATATTTAGTGATTTTGTCAGTGTATGTCTTTTGTAAATTGTGTGTGTTGGGGATGGAGATATCAATTATGTAAATCACTTTGTTTTGCTTATCTACTAGTGTAATGTCTGGTCTGTTATGAGGGATAGTTTTGTCAGTGATAATAGCTCTGTCAAAATATAGTTTACGTGTGGTGTTTTCTAAGACAGTGTCGGGGATATATTTACAGTATGGAGTGTGAATGTCCCTTAGCTTGTGTATCTTAGCTAGATGTTGATGTATGATGTTGGCTACCTGGTTATGTCTGTGTAAATAATCTGCCTGCGTGAGTATTTTGCAACTAGATATGACGTGTTGGATGGTTTCCTCTGCGATGTGGCATTTCCTGCAAGTCGAATCGTTGATAATATGTTTTCTCTAGCTTTTTGTGTTAATAATCTGGTCTTGTATGGCAATCATGGTTCCTTCAGTTTCCCCAAAGAGACTCCCTTCACTCAACCAAAAGTTCAACGCTTTTTTGTCGACGTGCTGATGGTTGAGGTCAGAAGGATGTCTACCGTGGAGTTGCTTTCCGAGCCATGATTGAAGTTTAGTGCATGTTGTAGGAATGTCATGGGTGTTCTGCACGCTGTTCAGATTCAAAGGTGTGTATTTTGTATCAGCCATGCAGACTGCTTTGTGTAATGGTGATGTGCGTTGTTTAGAGTAAAAGAATTCTCTGAGTGACTGAGTCTGTTTCTGGTGTAGATCTATTATGTCAATAAGACTCTGCCTCCCTCTGAACGAGACAGGGTGAGCCTTTCAATAGCTGCGTGTGGATGGTACTTTCTGTGCTTTGTAAGCAGTTTACGTTGTTTCCTTTCAAGTCCCTCAAGATCTGTATGTGTCCATTGTATGACTCCAAAGGAGTAGGAGAGTATTGGCGTGGCATAAGTATTGATGGCCTTGATTAAATTTCTGGAATTTAAATGCGTTTTAAGTATTGTCTCTAGCCTATGAAGATATTGTTTGGTGAGTGTATTCTTTATGTGTTTATGCTCCAGAAGCTTGGCTTGCTTAAATCCTAGATATTTATAAAATTCGTCATTTTCCATAGCAGCAATGTGATCTGGTTCATCTAATGTGAAGCCCCTTCCCTGAGTACTCCATTTTCAATGTGAATGGTTTTGCATTTGTCCAACCCAAATTGCATGTGTATGTCTTTTGAAAAAGTTTGTGTAATGTCAAGTAACTGGTGCAATTGTGTTTGTGTGGAGGCGTAGATTTTCATGTCGTCCATGTTGAGTAAGTGTGAAAGGCTGTAGTAGCAGCTTTTATTGTGTTTAATTGTGTAGCTGTAAGTTGTGCTGTTCAGTCTGTTTGAAAGTGCATTTAGTGCAAGACAAAACCAGAGTGGGCTCAGTGAGTCACCCTGGAAGATGCCCCGGTTTATCTGTATTTTGTCAGTCGTGATGGTTTCACTGTTGAGTGTGAGGTGTAATGTTGTTCTCCAATGCAGCATTGTACTTTATAATAATGTGATAAGTGTAGGGTTTATTTTATATAATCTTAGTGTATATAAAGGCCTTTTTGTAATCAATGTAGGCTGCATGGAGGTGTCGATGTTTATTGTGAGCAATGGTCCTTTGTTTTTGTTTAAACAAGGCGGAGATGAAGACATGATTTTAGTGTTTGGAACAGTAGAGTTCTTAACTTTAATGTGCAGTTGCGAAACTCTTTTGATGGACGGGAGAATTTAAGACGGTGCCTAATCTTTTTACGAATTGTACACCATTCACGGACTTCGCCTAAACGCGGCTGCACTGTTAGTTGTTTCCTCTGCTTTGTTCTCGCGAAATTCTGACGCTGGCGACTCCACAGCCCTATACCTTGTGCTCAAGTATAGAAAACTGTGAGCCTCGCAAACTTTTCGTATTATCAACCCCCAGCACTTTGCGTATTATTATTATCTATGCGTATTTGGTCAAGTAGCCGACGTGGGTGGTGGTAGTGGGGGGTAGTTTAGAGGGGGTTGGCACGACGCCACTCCTGAACTAGGGGTACAAAACATCCTAGGATAAACCATGGTAGTTAGAGGAGGCCATGGATAAACTAACCCCGGGTATAATCTATCCGAGGGTATACTCTGTCCTGCTACTGGTATACGGGTTAGAAGCACCTCATATAGATTTTAGAATTAATATTTTTCGATAACTATGCATGATAACTATTTCAAACTACACTAACACGTAGCTGTTATAAGGAATAAGTAAGTTATAACAATTAAATCATTCAGCTTCAAAATCCTGGCACAAAACACGTGAAACTGAGTTGCATATAAAGTTCCAATATTCACAAAAAATATGCCGTCATTGAAAAAAAAAACAAAACAAAACAAAAACAAAAAAAAAGAGCTTGGGCGCTGGTCCTTCAATAGGTAGTTGCATAAACTACTAACTCAGTCTTTCATTGCTATGCTCCAGCATTGTACAAAGCAGCCACTTTAGGAACGGGGCCCACTTTTGGTCACTTTCCTCTATTCCTTTCGGGAGCAATTATTTTAGGAATTTTAAAGATATTCTTATCAACTACAAGTCAACAATATAAATAGATGACAATTAATTGTTTCTATTAATAAAATGTTTCGATGAAAGCAGTTATCATTCTTTGTTGAGGGCATTATCAGATAAGATTAACAGAACTATTTCAGGATAACACTGTGCTTGACAGACTTCAAAACAATAAAGACCAAATAAAATGTGTTAGGTTAAATTTACCTCTTTATTAACCTTCTTCACTTTTTATTTGTCTTATTAAGAAACATTTTTAGATATTTTCCCCTATTCGCCTCCTCCGGGATGAGAAACTGTATAAGAAATTTTAATGCCGCACACAGACGCCTTTGCACTGACATCAATTTAATAAGCACGCCCCACTTCGAAACGGTTATTCATTCAAGTCAACGCTCGTAGCAAATTAAATATATAGTGAAAATACGTCCTCAACTTAAGTTTCTGCTTTGATAACATAGCAGAATGATCCAATTTTTGAATCCCTAAGGGCGTTTTCACACGCACCGGCAAAACCGGAGCCGGCGCCGTATGCAATGTTATCAAATGAGAGCTTTCACACGTAGCCCGGCCGGGCCCGGCAGATTTGCCGGTCCGACCACCGGCACTGGCAAATGCAGCCGGCGTTGAACTCGGCAATCGGATGCCGGGCCGATCTCCGGTTCGTCGCTTTCAACGTTTTCTTAAAGAGTTTTCACAGACACACACCGGCAAAGCCGGAGCCGGAGAGGGGTTTGTGTTTTGTATACATTTGCGCTTTGTTAACATTTGCGTTTTTCTGTTAACATTTCCGTTTCGTTTGCATTACTCCACTATTGTAGTACAATTTTTTATCATTACGAAAATAAGTAAATTATTCTCGTACGATCCTGTATATTGATAGAATTTGTGGAAAATAAACCCCGTTTATGAGATAAAACAACTGATTGTTTTAAAGATAAAATTGAACAGCAAACGAACATAGAAAAAAGTTTATGTATTTTTGGAAGATTTTCCACAAAAAGACAAAAAAAAACAACATAAAACTCAAATTATACATTTATTTATATTAATAATGCAGAAATATAATAGTTAACATATTTTGTTCATTTGCAACGGCAACGCCCCCTCTGTACTTGATAATTTTTCTCGGCTGTCCTTGCTGGCCGATTATATGCACCTCTGGGTAAATTTCGTAGGCTTGGAGTTTCATAAATTTAAAATCTCTGTTCACTTCCTTCTAAAATATATTACCCAAGAAAGTAATGCTTGTTGAACGCAGCACACATCTATCTTTCACCAAAGCTAAAAACTTACGGCACTAATAAACGGCACCGAGAGAAAGCCAGCATGTGTGAAAGTCAATGGCCGGAACGATGCCGTCACTTGCTCCGGTTTTGCCGGTGTGTGTGTGAAGAGATCCATTGGCCAGCAATGGTGCGTGTGAAAACGGCCTGAAAACCAGTAAGTGCGTGTGAAAATGGCCTTACTGTTACGTCACGTTCCCAAACGTCACTGGAAGACACGAGTGTTTTACGCAGCGAAATGCTCCAGTGACGTAAACGGTCGTAACAGGAAGAAAAACAATAGGAAAGATAGAAGAATTCTTTAAAGGAAGAGACGTCAGAGGTAAAGAAGAAAGGAAGTTGGTCAGCGACGAAGGATAGAAGGTTCGTCCAAAGGAGGTCCGTAGAGATGAGATTCAACAAAGTATTGTCTCCCTAAACTGTATGCAGGACCAAGCTCCAAGGACAAATATTAATGGTTGGACGAATTCCGGCGAGTACTCGACGGATGATGAGCCCATATATAAGGCAAGTGTTGCTAACAGTTATGGTTGCTAATCATAGAAGAGCAGCTGAATTCGTGTTAAATGACTCGAGTCCTTTTCAAAGCGTAAGAGCAACGAACTTTTGCTCGTTGACTGGTGTTTAACTAGAATATTTGATGAGTGTAAGAAATACTCCCACTCTAGCTCACGAATATGTGTTGCGACGAGTAAAGGGAATAAGACCTTCAGATTTCAACGGTTTCTTCGCAGAGGAGCGGGGAAACTGTCATTTGTCAAAACCTCTTACAACGAAGTGAGAATTGTTTTTCTCCGAAGAATTTTATTGCGTAATGTGGAATAAAAGCTGTTGCGCTTTTCTTATTAGATTTCTCCGGCGCGAAATTGATACTGATTCGAATGCTATCTTTAACCATGAATATGGAATCTTTGGTTGCTTTTAAGCAATAAACTTTTTATAATTCAGCGAGCTTTCTGATTGTTATTGACTCGCGCTTTCAATAGCTCATATTACGATATTCCTCTTAATGATTGGACCAGCCCTGAGAATTAGACTGTTAATTTACTAATACTCGATTCTTTGGCTAAGACTGTGCTAAGGACATTGTGACATTTCTCTTTAAAGCTGAAGTGTCTGTTACTTTTATTTATTCCATTAGGAAGAGCACACCGACTAAAAGCTGAAAAGAGCATTGGACCGGCTTTTCAACATGATTTCTTCACGTGGCAGAAAGTTTAATTCTAGAGCATCTTTTATTCTTCTAAATTAATCTTAGCCATATTTCCACTGCCCCTCTGCATTAAATTGACGTTCGTTCGGCATTTTTCAAGAGTATTCTAGAAAATTGAATCCTGCATTAATTATTGGAATTAATGAAATTAATATTCCATGTAAATATTAATTTTGCTGTTTAATAATTAACTGTCTAATTTTGGCCATTGTGATTTATGAATATAAGTTTTGAGTGAAACAATCATACTACATTAAGTTTAGTGTTATTTTACTTAGAATTTATTTTGTTGATACTAGTGTAATTCCATTTAATTATGTCTTCTGTTAACAGGTTTTGCTAAATTTATCACCTTATTGAATTTTTGCACCTGACACTTTTTATTGCGAATTTGTAGTATAGAAGTTTTCATGAAAACGGTCCATAAATTATCTACTTTTAGCGCTACCCATGAACAACGACGTGGGCGTAGTAGTAGTTTTCCACACAGCAATAATTTCTACCATAACGTTTTTCTACCATGGCATTAGGCACGCGTACAGATATTAATTTAGGTACGCACTAGTTGCAAATGCCCATTGCGTTACGCTATTTCCTGTAACGCAACGCTGCAAACGCGTGTGCGTACACACCTGTTTCATTACTTGAGAAAATGAGGAAACTCGTGGTAACGCAACTATCAGGAAGAACCCCTTTTTTCGGTCTCCCCCTCCAAAAGGGGGAGGGGGCGTGAATACAGGTTCTGCCCTTCTTAATGTAGACAGTCTCTCGTTTGGAGGACTCCTACACGATGGCTTCTATACAAATGGCAGCAGCCGCGTATATTTATATACATCATGAGCTTACGAAAAAAAAAATAAATAAATAAAATAAAAAGGAAACCTCGATGTTGGTGAATTAGTAAACTATATACTACTAGGAAGGCGTATTGCGGCACGAATCTGTTGGGTGATTTCAGAGTGTAAGTGGAATGTACAAAATTTGGCTCGGATGCACCCAACAGATTTCGAATTTCTGTTATCTTTAATCGGCCCTAAAATTGCTAAAAATGACACGAAATTTCGGAAGGCGCTTTCCATCACTGAAAGGTTTAATATTTTGGTAGTAAAGAAAATATAAAAATAATATAGAAACTGCCCAAAGATTTTGACATATATAATATGACATATATTTTTAAAACTACGGCCTAAAAAACTACGGTTTAAAACTACGGTTCACATCTGTAATATTTTTTATTCCCATAACATCTTAAACAATGAGAAATATTTCTTTAACTCATTACAATCGTGAATTTATATTTGTGTATTCAATGTATCAATAAATAAGATATCTTTTAAAATAAGTAAATAAATAAATGAGATATATTTTAGAATAAATAAATCATCATTTATATAAACATATAAAGGCAGCTTTCAATTCATAAGTTAAAAAATAAATCGATTAAAAATTGAGAAGACTATATTTATTCCTTTAGAAATGAATTATTTATTCCTGATTTATTTAAACAGGGGAAAGGGGGCTATAAGGAAGGAGGAAAAGAAACGCTCCCCGTCCACACCAGTGGCATTTCAATCCTTTGATGTGTCGGAGAAAAACCGCCTTCCGAGCGAACGTGCCCGTTGCTTGCTTCGAGGCATATTTTGACACAACCAAACCGTCCACACTTGTTTTCATCCGGTGTAACGCAATGGGCATTTGCAACTAGTGTGTACTAGGCTTAACAGTCACTAGAGTGCGCCGCGCATCAATCGAATTAAAGTTGCAACTTCCCTATATAAGGCCGTAAATAATTTTTTTAATAAGTTGTTAATTTCTTTATTCCTAATATTTCAATTATATCATCAACATGTTTGTTTCATTTTACAATAAATCAAGTGGAAAACAAAACTATTACACGATTCTCCATTCAAAAACAATATAGCATAGTAATAGTAATTAACAGTAATTAACATCGCAAGCTAATAACCTACCTCATTTTAACTCCTATCAGCCATTATGGCAAAAAACAAACACCATTAAACAAAATATAAAAATAATAAAAGACCTACGTTCGTCTATCAATATCTCTAATTTTCTAAAAGATTAAGAATTAAATTAATAAACAAACATCGGTTTAAATGTTTTTTGCCGAAATTTTAAAATTATTTTAAACAGTCCATACATTGTTTTAAAACGAAAAATTAGTTAAAGGTAATTTCAAAGCGATAGAATTTAAATCTGATGTTGAGACCAGAGATAGGGTCCCGAAAACGTTTTATCAAAAAGAGATAAATTACTCTTCTCAAGACTTTGTCAGATCACAAAAAATCCATGAATTAATCTCCAATTAGTGACTCTTCAAAACTAGTCTTCGTTGCAGATTTATCACCTTTTTTTTTTCCCCCTCGCCAAAAGAAGTGCTCCTGTTTTCAGACTTGCAACCTTAGCGAAAGTAAGAACGTTAAAACATCTTCAAAGCTGTTTTGCCGAGAATCTGAAAACTCCAGAATCATGTGGAACTTTAGAAGCTAGATTGGGGATCAAAATTTGTACTCTTCATGTCATCGGAGGATGAATATCAAAAGGCTTCTGGTTTTCCAGTGCAAAAAAATTGTCATCGCTGATGACCTTTATTTTAACATTTAATTTAGTCTTAATGTTTTACGAGGTTTGGAAGACTATACATAATTATATATATTTCATCCTATAGTCTCTTATCAATCTATCGAGAATGAACTACTCTATATGAGCTCTTGTATTCAGAGGCTAAGAAAAAATATTTCGCAGAGTATTACTTTATTTAGATGTCTCTTCTCTGGCCATTCATCTCTGAAATTTACATACATAGCTATATTTATTTGTAAAAAAGGGTGGAGTTTTTTCAGTGTTTTGCCTTCTGCGCATTTCTGTGTAAAAAATCTTTTACCTCTCATCCATATTTCACAACAGTAGAGTCAAAGTTTCACCAGTCAAAATTACGCGAAGATTAAATTAAAATAAAGATGGGGTGCAAAAAAAAACATATTCCAGAAAGAATATAATAAATTCTGAGTAATTTTCAGAATTCAGTCCTTCTTGGTTTATTAGTTTGAACAGACCAATTGTTTGGACTTTCATTTTTTTATACCATGCAAAAACGCCATTTTTGGAAACTTATCAGCTCCCTTGTAACGGCACTCTGAATCTGATTCACTGTTTGAAAGACGGTTTTTTTAAATTTAAATTTTGTTTCGGGTAAAAAAAAAAAATAGTCACTAACAGCAATATCTAGAAAATAAAACGTTACTGGTTTTCATCACTCTCTTTACTCTCCAGATCCAGAACTACATTCAGAATGCCGTTGCAGAGCAACTCACCACAAACATACAAACAAGCATTAGTGAAGGAGCTCCTGATGTTACAAAACGCTCCGTTTTCTTAAGCAAATAGGAATTTGTACTCATGTTCCTCGAAGTACGAGGGGAGATCAAAAAGTAAGTTGCACTTCCACGGTATGGCCATTTATTACACCACCCATACAAAAGCAACACGGCTATAGAAGCATACAATGTAGGTTCACTTTTCCACATAGTCCCCAAGAGACCCTAAACATTTATCTGAACGATCAACCAACTTTTCGATTCCGGATGCATAGAAATCTCTTCCAGCGTTTTGTAACCACACGGTGACAGCCGCTTTCACCTCCTCATCGTTTCGAAATCGTTGTCCACCGAGTTCCGTTTTCAGCTTGCCGAAAAGATGAAAGTCGCATGGCGCTAAGTCGGGACTGTATGGAGGATGTTGCCAAACCTCCCACTTGAAGCTCTGCAGCAGTTCGCACGTTTGGCGGGCCTTGTGAGGTGTTGCGTTATCGTGCAACAAAATCACACCGGCGCTCAATTTCCACATACAGCAGTGATTTCACGATGAATGTCCGTGCAATTCACCCGTTTGGCCCATAGAAATCGGATTGCTGCTCGCACCTCAAGTTTGGAGTGGACATCCAGTTGACGCGCCATTGCTTTTAGCCCGCTAGTCACACAAAACACGACGGGAAACCACAGCAACCCTATCCGACGTCTGCGCAGTTAATGCCCCTTTCTCCGCTTTGCCGAAGATTGCGACACACAGCGCGCTCCTGCGGCGAGTTAGTGCAACTTACTTTTTGATCTCCCCTCGTATGTGAGATTTTGCATCTGTTTTTGTCTCCGTATTCTTAAGACGAATAGGAATTTTGGATTGCATTTTATACAGGGTCGTCCTGGCAGGACAAGGAAGAAAAAATGTTCGGTGAACTAATATCAGGAAATGCTATTACGGGGGACGTGCGAAACCGTATAAAAAGCTGATGTGTCAATCAGATGGCCAATTGGCAATTTGTCAGCAACAGTTGGTGATATGGTGCTATTAAGCCAGAACTGGATATACTCGCCTGACGAAGGTTCAATGTTTTGTTCATTTCCAACCACAAGCAGTCTCATTTGTCTCCTGAAAATGACGGTGGGAGTGTGATGTTGTGAATTTCAGAGCCGCCCTAGCGGTGAAAATATGCATTTTCGGGCACATCTTCACTGGAAATTTTTGTTCCTTGTCTTGCCTGGAAGCACCTCTCAAAGTTTGTACAGACAATTTAGGGTCACCCTTGGTATTAAAGAATGATCTGTAACATCATTGCGAACTTTGTTCTTCTAAGTGCGAAGGAATGTACTATTTTTAATAGTTGGTAATAATTTATGAAAATGTATGTATAGAATATTTAAGTAATAAATATTACCAAGACCGCAAGAAAAGACAGGCAAAAAAAATCAATATAATCGCCTTAAATAATTAAAGCAGCAGTATAACAATCTTACCAACGAAGGATCCGGATCCCACCATGAGGATGCCACTTAATAGGCAGGACATGGAGAGTGACATGCCGAATTCCTTGGGGCCAATGTTCTGCATGAAGAGTACTGTGACGAGGACACCGCTGATGCCAGAAGTGAGCCCGATGCAGACGCAAAAGGCGATGGCCATGTTGTATGTGGAGACCAGGCTGAAGCAGCAGAAGGAAATGCCGCAAAAAATACAAGCACCCAGATGGCAGTAGGTGCGGTTAATGAACGGTAAATCCCACACCGAGCTGAGGCAAAATCGGCAGACAAAGTCCGTAGCGGAGGTGATTGAGAGGAGGAGGGCGCCCCGTTCGAGGGAGATGCTCTCATCCAGTTCATCTTTTGCAAAATCAGGAATTATGATACCCGTCATATTGAGAATCAGGAAGAATGCTGAAGCTGTCACACCCATTAGATAATAGATGGGTAAGCGAAGAAAGTAGAGTTCCGGAACGTTAACGGACTGGTCGCCGTCTGCTTCTTCGTCGTCTTCCTCGTGGATTATGGATCCGTTGTCGGCTGTAGAAAGGCGACAAGAAGGGTCGGCGACGGGTATACTCGTCTGACGGAGGATCTGTGACAGACGGCTCGAACGGCGTCTTTCCAATGGCTGCGAGCCGAGCCGACTCGGACAGATTGAAGAATTCACGGAATCCCTGCGACCGTCTTCCTCGTCTCCGAGTTTCGAGACGTTGTTGTGCTCTTGTTCTGATCGCGATGTCGTTCTGCTCCTGCTCTGCTCTGTTTCCTTCACTTCGAGGGAAACCTGGCTGCTGAGGTTCACCTGCGAGCAGCTGTTTGGAACAGATAAAGTGGATTTATCGTTGTTCCAGGCCAATCTCGGGTACGGAGATCGATGTTGAGATCGAATCCAGATCGACTGCCGATGCACGACTCGAGTTAAGACGACAGGTGACATTTTCAATTTTTGATGAACGTCCTCAGCGATCGCTGTCAACACTACAAATTTATCACCGGTAGAAGGGGCTACTTTGTGGCCACTTTTTGCTTTAACTGTGGATGGCACGATGGGGACCCGTTTCGCGTGCCACTTGAGGGGTTGGAAGAGAGATGCTGCCACACAAATATGCAAAACACCTCCAGCCAAAGAGAGGAGGGTGAAACGGAGACCAAAAGTTTTGAGAAGATACTCTGTGATCAGAGGACCGACAATAGCTCCAAGGGAAGCGCCAGCCGTGTACAAACCATTGGCAAAAGAAATGTGCGTGGTGAAATATTGGGTTGTTAAGATGCAGGTTGGAAACACCACCATACCGGAACCCAAACCTGTTAAATAAAAAGAAAAAAATCTTTAACATATTTATACTAATTTACAGGGTATATCTATACATTTGTAACAAACATCAGGGGGTGATTCCGGAGAATAAAGCAAGAGAGATTGTCCCGACGAATATATGTCCTATAAAGCGTTGCTACTTATTTACATGTGACGGCGTTACAAGAAGTATATTGGCCACATCACAGGAGATACTTAAAGAGTCCGCCATGAGCAGCAATGCATGTGTGGCAACGCCTCAACATGGATTGGCGAAGCCGCTCCAAGATATCTGCGTTCTATCGAACAGCTACACAGGCGTTAATGAAACGCCCTTCCAGATCGTTGATATCGTTAACCGGAGTAGCGTACATCACACTTTTCATGTATTCCGACAGACAAAAGTCCAGTGGATTAACCGAGCAGGCCAATGTACAAGCCACATCTGCTGTAACTCAATAACAACGCTTTGTAGGACATACGTTTGTAGGGATATTCTTTCTTTTTTGCTCCCAGGAATCCCCCCCGACGTTTGTTACAAATGTATAAATACCTCCTGTATAAATACATCATACAACATTTAAATTGTACGAATGGACGTTAAAGTAAGATCTTTGAAAATGATTAAGGGCCACAACATAATTAACAGTTTTCTTACTGAGAATAAATTTAGCAGTCATTATTGCGCTTGAGGAAGTGCAACACTGGCCTGATATTATTATGACTGACTAGCATTAACGTTGAGAGAATTATTTCAGCTACCACGAAATTACCTTACCTAAACAATTTTAATTGATCTGAAAGAATCGAAAATAAATCGACAGTTGGACCTATTTAACCTGATATAATTGTAATATAATATAATCTATTTCGTTGTAAAATTATTCACTAATGTCCATTTTATAATACAATAATAATTTTATTCGTTATGAATATAGCCGACTTTCTTCCTTTCGGTTGTCTTCAGTATTCATTTGCAGAATCGAGTCACATTATTATGACCACCAGCTAATATCCCGAATAACCGCCTTTAGCGGCACGGACAGCAGCTAGACGGCGTGGGAGTGAGTCAATAAGATTCTGGTAGGTTTCTACTGGTAGCTGTTGTCACGCAGACTGTAAAGCATCCGATAGCTGCTGAAGGGTACGCGGTGGTTGTTTCATAGCACGCACATGACGATCGAGGTGATCCCAAAGGTTCTCGATTGGGTTGAGTTCTGGGGAATTAGGGGCCAGGGTAGTACTTGCAACGCTTGGTCGTGTTCCTCAAACCACCCCCGAACAATTGCAGCCGTATGACACGTCGCATTGTCTTGTTGGAACGTGCCATCCCTCTCTGGGAAGGCAGTCGCCATGTATGGGTGTACTTGATCTGCAATTACAGATAAATAACCGAACCGGTTGAGAATGCCTTCCACAAGTATCAGTAGGCCCAGACAATGCCATGAGAACACTCCCCACACAAGTCCGCTGCCGCCACTAGCCTGGATTCGTCCAATAATGGTTGCAGAATGCTTGTTGTCGGAGGTTTCTCGCCTCACCCGCCAACGGCCGTCACTTCTGTAAAGCAGAAATCGTGACTCATCGGAGAAGGCAACTTTTTTCCAGTCAGAAGTGGTCAGGTTTCTGTACTTCTGGGCAAATTGAAGCCGTTTTTGGCGATAAACCTTCGTCAGCATGGGTGCGGTGACCATCCGTCTGTTGCGGAGGCCCCATACGTAGCAGGGTCCTCTGTACTGTGGTTTTAGTGACATGTTTGGTAGCACCCTCGTTGGTTTGAGCGGTAAGTTGGTCCACTGTAGCTCTTCGGTTGGCCTTCACACACCTTCGCAGCCGACGTTCACCTCTCATCAATGGCACGTGGTGCTCCACGTTTATTCTGAATGGTCCCATTTTCCCAGTCATGGTACACTTTAACTACAGCAGCACGAGAACAGTTCACAAACTCCGCGGTTTCCGAAATACTGCCACCCTTGGCTCCGAAAGCTGATTATCATCCCCTTCCTTTTCCAGATCTGATAAATCACGGTTCTTACCCACTGCAGCAATGAGTGATATGTTTTTAACATAGTGGAAACCTACCTTATATAGTTACTTAACCAATTCCCAACACGTGACGTAGTTCCTCGGCTGGGCAACCCGAAGACAAACGTAGGGAGTGGTCATAATAATGTGACTCGACCCTGTACTATTTCTTTGTAAAAAATAACTACTGCCCAGAAACAGTATAATTTTCATTATTCACGAATAGTGTCCTTATTATTTTATTATCCTTAACAGTGTCACGAAATTACTTACTAAGCAATGCTTTATACAAACTTAATTTACCATTAATATAACTAACCAAAACTGTTAATACACCTCTTCATCCAAAATTTGATAATCGTAAATTATTTCAAAGCAAAACATCATGAAAAATATAAATTTATCACGAATATAAGAGGGTTGAGGCAATTAAAATTGAACTCTTTTAACCTTCACCTTCTCTTCTACATTTCGTTCGTCTACCATCTGTTGTGATGTCCCAAGTTATGGACAATTGGCCGACGTCGCAGTTTCCAATGTAACAACAAACTTCTGCGAAGCATTGCAAGGAGGATGTTGCTCCACATCTCTTTGCACACTTTTCATAGGCCTTTCAGCGTTGGATGGATGAAAATGGGATCGCCTTGATTCCAGTTACTGTTTCTTTGACTGCTTAGTAGGCTAGAGAAGAACGTGAGGTGTGTCTCACGCTTTAGCCATGTGGACATGTACTCGATGAACGTCTATACCTGGAGAGATTGGGAATTTCTTGAGGTTAAATTGGATTACCTTCTATTGGAAACAGTTTACCGTTACTAGCCTTGTGCAGTCAGAGCTTACACGAGCACAATAAGCAGCTGTAAAGTTTTGGAAAACTTTTTCTAGCATTATTGATGAAATTAGCCCGTCCTTTGATGTCTTTGTGACAGTAATGAATAGCTCGCGGCTTATCGGTATCATCGAGGTATATCTAATTTTCATCTAGGTTGACCACCCATTGCCATCTTTTATGTGCAAGGTACTGTTCGTAATGTTTTTTCGCGATGGTGAAACGTTCGCGAATGTGCCGTTCTGTCAGATCATGACCACGAGACTTATGCCAACAGTGCAGTTTCGCGTTTTTTCGAATAATGTGTCAGACATTTTTTTGAGACATTTTCAACTTCTTGGTCATATCGTGCTGTGTAGATGCTTTTCTAAAGACGCCAAAGCTCGAACTCTCTTTACGTTGATTGTGCTACGAGTAGGCTGGGCTCTGTTTCTGGTTCTGGTTCTTCACTACGACCCTTGTTCTGTGGTGGAAGCTGTCTGTTCCTCTGTATAGCATTACTGATAGAATCCTTACTTATGATGAGACCTTGTTCCTTGCATTTTCCAATTAGATAACTGGACATGTGTCGAAAGGGGGATACGACCAATAAGTTCGGAGACGGCTGATATCTCCAATCAGGTTTGGAGGAGAGGGGAACTACTTGACCGTGGCGTAGAGCACATATAACGCGAGACGTGGTAAGGAGGAAGTTGCTCCGCAGTGCAGGGTTTTACCAAACAATGCGTGTCAGGGAACTGTAGTTGTTCGCATTCGTCGGAAGCAGAAATGGCATTTGAAGAACAACGTGTGAATCTCAAATTCTGTCAGCGTTTGGGGAAATAGCCGACAGAAACATTGCGCATGTTGCAGGAGGTGTCGGCGTTCGACGTTGTAGAAAACGTTGTTTATGCCAAAACATAGAAACCTTTATTGTTTATTCTATGAACATTGACTTCAGAACAGACATTTCTAGTACTAGCCTTTTATAACTTTCCGGGACCTGATTAAATCATGTGTCCCATTTTATTTCCTGAAAATAGGAGATTTGCTAGAAATCTTAATCTTATGGTACAGTTTTGTTTATTAAGAAAAGCTATATAAAGAAAAATGCATTATTGAACGTTTTGGAATCACAATTCTTGTATAAAAAGCAATCGATTTTGATAATGATGTTTTTGACCAGTAAATACAGAGTGATCCAAAAGTCACTTCACCCATTGCAGAGCCTACAGTAAATGTTCAAAGTGCCCTCCGTTTTCCTGCTTGCACATACGAACGCAACGACACATATTTTTGGAAACACGTTGCACCACTGTTAATGCGGAACGTTATTGCAACACATTCGAACAATTTGTAGAGCAGGTAGATGATGTTGAATGCAGACAAGGGCTATCAAGATAGATTTCCGGAAGTGACGTCACGAAACTTTAAAACGCTATAACTTTTTAACGGAGCCTCAGATCGAAAAACGCGACTAGACTTTTTTGCTCAGAATTTCACCCTCTACCTGCCTTTTCATTTGGGCACGACCTTTTAGAATCACCCTGGCCGATACCGATACTCCTTACCGATACCGAACTTTAAAACGCTATAACTTTTTAACAGAGCCACAGATCGAAAAACGCGACTAGACTTTTTTGCTCAGAGTTTCATCCTCTACATATCCTTAAATTTGTGAAACGTCGTCCATTTACACCCTGTATACAGGGTGAGTCAAAAGTCTGCTACCCCACATTTAATTTCAAAACGAGTGGAAATACAACAAATCTGTTGCAGGCGACATATAGGAAGTTAGGTGTCACGGAATTCGACCTCAATCACGAATTCCGATGACGTTGGCCTACGCTTTCGCTCTCGGATCTTCTATCATTCGGAGTAGAGCAAAGTAGATAAAAGGATCATCATTTTATCTACTTTGCCCTAATTCAGAGAGGAGGGCGAGGCGACGTCAGCGAGGGCGTCAGCAACGTCAACACGCACCGACCATAATAGTAAAACGTCCCTTTCACTATTATGCACCGACCAATGAGGACGAGCGACGAGATTCGAGCGCGGAGCTCGAAATTGGGACTTAAAAGAGAAAGTGGCGAGAGACGAGACAGGAGGTGCTCGGTTTATCTGCGGAGAGCGCTGATGGGAAACCCCGTAGCCCAAGGAGAGACCTTTACTGCGTAGCCAGGCTGAGAAAAGGAAAAGACATTCCCTACCCTCACGAGAGAGCTGGCGATGGCGTACGAACGCTTCGGGAGAAGAGAGTGGGTCGTGCAGTGAAGGCAGCGTGGCGGAGGTTTCGTCAGCGGGCCAGAGAAAAGACGAAAGCAACGAGTTGCTTTCACCGCTTCCGGTGGCCGAAACGCCGAGATTGCTTCGCAGATCCGTCGCCGAGTGTTCAGCAAACCTTGTAAGTGTTGAATTGATTGTGTGCAGCAAGGCTGCATTAACTGAAGTGACTTTTATGGAGTTATGGTACCGGGAATTCCATCCACCAGCTGGGCTTTACCCTAGCTCAGTTTTGACATAATTTTAACTACACTTAATCTTAACGTTCCGTCATGCCTTGTGATTTAATTTAAGTGATTAACCGTTATGAAATGTTAACGGAAGTGTGGCGTTATGAATTAGTGTATAATTATCAGTGTTGCTAATTCTCAAATTTTCACGTTCTCATTTTAGTGTGTGAACCAGTATTTAATCCTAGTTAGCCATAAGACTTTTTCTCGGACTAAGTTGATTGGAGTGCCTTATGTTTTACTCATAAGTGGCTATTTTTGAAATATACCTCGGACTGGACTTTTGTTCCCATTTTGTGACTTTATGAGTGACTCATTGTATTCTGCTATTCTTGATGTGCAGATTACCTAACAGATTGTTTTGAGCTTACGTTCCTTTATTCATTATTTCAGTGCTTACATTTGTATATGAATGCTTCAAAAATTGTGGCTTTCATTATTCAGCAATTTTGATGAGAGTATTGAATTATTGTGATATTGATTCTTCGGTTACGCTAATATTTTTGTATCACCACAATTTTTGGTACGAATTATGTGTTTTACTTAAGGAAATTTAAGCTGTATTTCTACAATTAAGTTTACTACAACTAATTGTTTATTGCATTATTTTGATGATTCTTAGCAACGTAAGAATTACTTAATTTTAGAATATTGATATTCTTTATTTATCTATCATATTTAATAAATTCTTTAAATATTTTTTTCCGTTCACTGTTGCGTGTATCTTGTGTTCCACTGCGCATATCTGCCTTATCTCAGATATTTACACGTTGCATTAGGTAGGGGCTAAACAATGATGGTGTCAAATATGACCTTTGAACTCGAATTTTGCACCTTGCAACTTTGTAACCGTTACAGGCAGAGAAAACTTTCCAATTGTAAAGTCGTAGAGCTCAAAATGCTGATTTTAGCAAAAAAAAAGAAAAAAAAGAAAGATTAAAAATAAACACAGGTGGCCGAGAGCATTAAGGCGCAGTTCTTGCCGCTCTCGAAACCAGCGAGTTGCGGTTAACCATGTTCTGTGGTCAGACGAGGTCCAGTTTTCCCGAGATGGAGTAGTTGGAGTAGTTAACAAACTTAATCTTCATTACTGATGCAACATATCAGTAGAACTAGAGAATAAATGTGTGGTGTGTACTATGGAATGGCATTTTGGTGGGACCTGTTTTCTACAACGGTTGCCTTACAGGAGTAAGGTACACAGAAATGATTTTGGATGGCTTCGTCTCAGACTTTTTAGACAACTTGCCTTAAGTGCAGTACCGCCGCATGTGGTTCCAGCATGATGGGGCACCTCCACATGTTGCAGCCATTGCGCGTCAGCGACTGGAGGACATGTTTCCACATCGATGGCTGAGGAATAGCGACTGAGGAGGTTCAGTCCATTGGCCATCACGTTCGCTTGATTTGACACCACTTGATTTTTTTCCTTTGGGATATATCAAGGACAAGGTGTATGCCGCTGTTCATGGTATTATTTTCCTTATTATTTTCCTTTGTAGTGGGATTATTTTAATCTTTTTTTTCTTTTGTTAATCAGCGTTTGGAGCTCTACATCTGTACAATTGGAAATTTTTCACTACTTGTAACGGTTGCAAAGTTGCAAGGTGCAAAATTCGAGGTAAAAGATCAAATTTGACACCACCATTGTTTAGCCCCTACCTAATTTCTTATATGTTGCATGCTTTAGATTTGTTGTGTCTTCACCCGTTTTGAAATTGTATGGGTGGTGACAGATTTTTGACTCATTCTGTATAACTAATATTTTCAGGAATTCGATTTTGAAGGCTCAGATTTGTATTGAGATTAGGGATTAAAACTGAATTGGGCGTTACTATTAATAGAGGTTTGCTTCTATCGTATGACTTCGTTAATTTATATGAGGATTAGTTGAGCAAACCGATTGAAATGCTACGGCACGTTTCACCACTGCGTAGACGTATTCTATAGTGCACATGCTTTAAGAAGATTAAAGTCGTTCATTGTTAACTGGCTCAACCCTCTGCATCATCCGCTACTAGCAGATTTTAATGCAGCTTGTGAAGGCTTTACATAATGCTGTTTCTTTTTTTTTGCATATAATATTGCCCTGAAACGTTAATCACTTACGTCATTCGAGAGTTTGCGGCAATGAATTTTCCTTTACGTTATACAGTCTCATTAGAGTTATGCATAAGGTAAGGCTTTGTTCCAAACAAGCTGGTTGGGGCATGTATACTATACATTACATTATAAATTGGTCACATGATGAGGTCGGAGGTAAAAATATCTTCAGAGATGATGTTAGATTATTTGTTCACAGCTTTTAATTGTTCTGCATTTGTAAATCTAAGTCTCTTTTGCCTTGGTGGCATTTTAGCAGACCAAAATGTTTAGATTTATAACGAAAGACTACGGTTCACTTGGCAAGATCGGCGGCAGTCTCTTCTGGCCGCTCATTTGCGAGTGACATCACAGTAACTTAAATAGCAGAGAAGTTTTGATTGGTTACCTTATTTTTATAACTACATGTATCTTAGTTTTCGTTTTCTTATGACTTTTCCGATATAATTATAGCCATAACGCCGCATTTTATAAGGGAAAAGTGACTGCCGCAAACTCTCCATTATTAATAATACGTGGTATAAATTTAATTTTATTCAAATGATTCCTTCATGGTGTGAACCACTTACCTACTATTAGACCGAGTGTAAGAAAAAATTGGAGCACAGTTTCTGCAAGGAAGGCGAGTGCGCAGCCCAGAGTCATAAGGAGGCCGCCCGTGAAGACAACTAGCCGATGCGACAGGAGAGTACTCATATAGGATGCAAGGGGAGCTGTGAACAGACAATTAAGAAAAAAATATTTTCATCGACTAAAGAAAAATTTGGTTTAATTACAAATTATTTATTGAAATGCATGTTATCAGATATTGCATCCACTTCGGAACATCATACAAAGGTGACTAACTTCAAAGTGCTTTGTGAATTGTAACAACTATGGGCGTGACAGACATGTAACTTAAATGCCGTTCCTCTCAAGTATTTTTCTTTGATTATACGTATATATTCTTACTTACTTACTTTTCGACTCGTTTATTCGTTAGGGACACGGGGACAACAACCCTATGGAGGTTCTCCAGCGCTCGCGATCTTCCGCCTTCAGGAGCATGTGCTCAGAGATAATACCCAAGCGACTCCATCTCCATGTACTCTATCCACCTGGATCTAGCCCGATCCCTTGGTCTTTTGTCCACCGGCTTAGAAAATAGTAACTGCCTAGGAAGACCAGTTTTCGGCATCAGTATCACGTGGTTATACCAATGCAACTGAGACGTCTCAATGCGGAGAAGTAGCGACTCACCATCTAAAGATTCCCTTATTTTGCTGCTGTGCACTCTATTCAGTAGGGTGATATCTGCTACACTTCTCTGCAATCTCATGTCGGCCGCTTGTGTCCGCGAATGCACTCTTTCGGTCATTACGCAAGAACCATAACCATAGGTGACAATTGGAACAAAGATAGATTTAAAAACAGAGCACTTGGCTTCGTTAGCTCACATCTCGTTACTACATCTGACTCAGCTTGTTGCACTGATCCGAGCATCCATTTCTCTGCCCTGTCGACTATTACTCGTAAATGCAGGCCCAAGATACTTGAACTTCTCCATCTGTCTCAATGAGGCTCCTCTAACATGTGAACGCACTGAGCAGGCTGTCTTGAAAGGATCTGAACCTCACTTTTAGCAACCTGTTTTTTTATCACAGCCTCTTCACACTTGTCCTCAAAAGCTATCTAGTACATGTTGAAGATCAGTGCAAGAAGACCCAAGAAGGACAAATCCTTAAAGAAGAGAAGAAAGATCTCCTTCCACCTGTACAATACATCCTCCTTTATTTTCAGAAACCTCCCACCTGAATTCTTTAGAGTTTGTGATGAAAGAGATGTCTTTCCACGGAGGCGAGGGGGCGGGAGGTCTGCCTGAAGACTTTGGTTACCAAACTATAGTCTGCTTCCAGTTTCTCCCCGAAACTTCTCCTAGGCATTAGCTTTAGCTGTTGCTACCTTGTCACGAAATTATTGTGAGCGCCGTAAAAGAAACGTTTTTAGGCATGCCAAAGAGCCGTCGATAAGACCAGCTAGCTTTTCGGGAATAAAACGAAAGTTTGTGTGGAAGCGGAAGAGAGGAGTAATAATAGGAGTTTATCTATTCGTGCAGTTTATCATTGACAGCAGTTGCTGGCCTTGCCTTATGAGGTTCATTGCCGGTGGATTCTCGCCCTCCTTCAAACTTTTTCCACCAAGCAAAAACGGATGATCGAGGCAAACATGACTCGGTGAACTATCTTTGAAATCTCTGATGAATCTCAGATGCTTTCACACCTTCGTTGTGGAGTAACTTAATAATTATTCGTTGTTCCACTTTGGTCGACACATCGCTGTCCGCCATTTTGTTTAAACAAGCATTCGGTTGTCATGGCAACGGATGCACGGTGCTGCATTTGTATGACAGGTGGTAGTTGCCATCCCAAAAATGAAAGTTTGGATTTTTACAACAATGAAATGTACAAAAAATAAAGTCCAGGTCAAATTTGAACGCTCCTCGTAATAGGAAAATAACAAATAAGAAATGAAAAGGTTCGAATAAAAAATGTTTCAGAGTTATATGGGATAATTGTAGAAATGCCTCTATATTTCTAACACTTTTAATTTCATATTATCTAGCGTAACGCCAGGAAAATATTACTAGCAATATCTTAATCGGCAAACACTGCTTGGGAGGAAGAGAACTATCCGAAATGGGTTGTCAAGACCAAACAAATTATTCTCCTGGATTGCAACTTTGATGAGCCTTGTCGCAGTCCACGAAAGATATCCTCATGTAGAATGCCATAAAACTCACTTTACGAAGCTGATCTACACTAGGATCACAGTTTTTTGCAGCTGATTTTCTATTGTCAGTAAGGCGAAATACAGGATGCATCTAAACTCCTGTCACAAACTTGTGGTAGTGATTCCCCAATTTTAAACTGCGGAAATCTCATAAACGGTTCCTTATCCGAACCATGTTTATATGAACTTTTGTTTTCATCTCGCTGTGGGGAATCACCACCAGAAATTTGTGACAGGGGTTTAGATACACCCTGAAGAATACTGTAAGTTATTCAGTTCATACGTCTTACACGGATAAACAGAGACTGGCATACGGCAACTGAGGGTTTTTTTTCCTCGATGATTTTAAAAATTCTATGTACGTGTATTTTCACTATGTATTCCAGTTTCACATTATGTTTTCTTTAGGCTAATATAAAGGATTAAGTTTTTAATTGAGAGGATGCGGAAACAACGACCCATCCCTCATATGTTTAAAACTGAGAAATTTAAGAGTTTATAAAAACCCATTTTTTTTAAAGATGTAAAACAATACATACTTCTATTTATACAGGGTGTATCAGGTTCGATGGTCATAAAGTACCCAGCGTGATCCTTTGCATGATTACATACTTAAAGTTCCTTATCGAAAATGTCGAAAACTCAAAATTTAATTGCGTCATTACGTCATTTATGAACTTTCCGCACCAGCAGTTCATTAAATTTAAAGGGGCGATTACAATTAAATCGGCGGCAATTGTTGAGATTAAATGACGTTTACGACAAGTTTTCAGCAAATTTCGCGTTATGTTTAGACCCTTAACATTTGAGTTTTGAACATTTTGCATAAGGAACTTTAAGTTTGTAATCATGCAAAGGATCACGCTAGGCACTTTATGACCATCGAACCTGATACACCCTGTATATATAGACTAGCTGATATCCCCGGCGTTACTCGGGCTCTTTTTTGATGAATGTTTGCAATATGTGAATGGGAATATACAGTAAAAATTAACACATTAAAAAGCTTAAAATTAAAACAGTAAAAATTCATATAGAAAAAAATATTTTAAAATGTTCCTAATGGATGGCCCTCTAACTGTTCTCCCCGGTTCGAGTTGGAATATTGTGTATAGCTGAGCGACTTTACCACAGTGCCGGAGAAACAATGTGTGGAATAATGTGTATGGCTACGAAAGTGGAAGGAAATAGAATGAAAATGAAGCAATAGTTTGATCTGAGGTTTTTTCCGCCCTGGCTATGGCTGCAATTCTTCTATTTTGTGTGACCTGACCTTTAAAAATTCATTTGCTGATCTAAAAATCCAACAATTCCAAAATTCTCTTCTTGGGTGGCGATGGATGTACATGATCGTTTGTGTCTGTGTACTCTGCAATTGCCAACAATTGATAAACTGTTAAGAAATAGAGAAATTAAACTGGAGCAAACTCCAACCATCAGGTAAATGATAATAATTAGAAAAATGGATGGAAAAATTCTGCGATATTGATTCGAACCAGGAACCTCGACTGTTATAGTCGACGCCTCTACTAATTAGGCTATCGCAGACACCTAAACAATCATGCTGTCACTAAGTATCTTAAAGATAACCAAGTAGTCTTTACCTGATGATTAGAGTTTGCTCCAGTTTAATTTCTTTATTAAGTACCGAAAGGTGCTTTATGCTATCAGTGTGGGGAAACGTGTCTGTCTGTCTGTCTGTAACTCTAACTCCTTCGAAGTTAAGAAAGATTTTCAAAATCTGTTTTCGTCAGTCGATGAATATGGTTCATGGCACGAACCTATCACAAACATTATCTAAATCGGTTCATGGGCACGTGAACAAATGGTACCTCTATTTTCCTGCCAAGCAATTTTCAATGGGAAGCTATAGTTAGTAATATATCAAACAAATCGTAATGACGAGATAGAAACGAATATAAATTACTATTTCGGCCAATTGATAAATATGGTTCAGGAAATGAACCATTTTGAAAATGGTTGTAATCGAAACAATGGCACGTGCTCTAATGGTAGCCTTATGACACCCTCAAAAATTTTCAATGATAAGTTATGGCATATAATATATCAAACAAATTGGGATGATGTATCATGAATGAATATAACGTAAAATTAATGATAGTCCAAATTGGTTTCAAGGAATCTGGTTTTACTGGAACCATTCCGGTTTAGTGGAACCATTATGGGTCATTGGAAATTTCAATGCTAAAATATGCCATGTAATATATCAAACGACTTGGAATGCGGTATCATGAATGAATATAACGTAAAATTAATGATAGTCCAAATTGGTTTCAAGGAACCTGGTTTAGTGGAACCATGATGGTTCATTGGAACTTTCAATGCTAAAATATGGCATGTAATATATCATACGATTTGGAATGATGTGTCATGAATGAATATAACGTAAAATTGATGATAGTCGAAATTGGTTCAAAGGTACGTTGTGTAATGGTATCTTTAAGGGTCATTAGAAACTTACAATGTTAACATAGGGCTGTTTAAAAATATAGTTCCGCGAATGGTTTAGTTTAACCTTTCGGTACTTGGTTATGTCATTCCTTAATGGTTTATTTCTTATTGTGTGTTCATCAAACTTTCTGATGGCTTGGATAGGAGAAATTCACGATCTGTGAACCGGGTGCCCACTTCCCATTGGGTTTTCCTTCTTGACAACTTGGTTGTCTTTAAGACACTTAGTGACAGCATGGCTGTTCAAGTGTCTGTGATAGCCCAATTGATAGAGGCGTCGACCATGACAGTCGAGGTTCCTGGTTCGAATCCAGGTCGAGGAATTTTTCCATCAATTTTTCCAATTGGTAAATTGTTGCAATTCACATCCTGCTCTCGAGGTCTTGAAGCAAAACCGGTGCATTCATCACTTGGTGTGATCTGGCAGTCGCAGTTTCTTCTGTCGACACATTTGCATCGACGGCCACAGGATCACTCACAACTTGTTTAGTTGAAGCAGTGGGCTGGAAAAATCGATACAGCACCGAGTGAAGGGGCTGCTTTCTATGCCGCCTTTCCACTGTTCTCAATAGTCTGCTAACTCTCCATTATTTTCATTTACTGCTCATTTTTAAAGCTTTTCAAGAAAATGTTAAATTCTAATAACTCTCAATTCTAAGAAAAACACAAAGGACAGGAATTATGTGTATTGTTAAATTTTCCGACGCCTTCTCACTGATTCTCAGAGGAGGAAGACCCTTCCAACTGTATGCTGACGACCATTACGCGAAATTTTAAATTATGGTCAGAAAATTAGAAAGCCCGAAGAATATTATATTTTATAAGAGGGTGGTCCTCGATTTATGCATGTAATATATTTTTATCCTCGATTTATCCTCAAAATATTTTTGTTAATGAAGTTTACAAAATGATCAGTCTTGAGATTCATTTACATGTCTTAATGAACATGTCTTACATTTATAACTATTTGATTGGCTGAATCTGGTATATTTTCTCCAATTTTTGTATTTAATGCCATATCATTTTTAGAATTCTGTGTTACTATCACTACTGTTGAAACAAACAGAGCAGTCTATTGTTGCACAAACTTTTACTTTGCATTGTTCGTCATGAGATATATATTTTTGGTCGGTGCATATTGCTGTGAGATACCTTCTATCAGTATGCGCAGCCATCAATTTGAATATCAATTATTATCGATAAATATTATTTTTTCGAAATCTCATGTAGACAGTGACCTTCTTCTTGCTTTGAAGATCAAATGTGCAAATTTCATCAAGATTGGAATTAAACTAGAGATTTATACAGGGTGTTTTTGAATTGAGTACAGATTTTTTGGGAGATGATAGAAGAGGTCCTTAGAAGTATTTTTTGTCATATGAACATGGGGTCCCCGCAGCTCCGTTTACTTACAATCAAATGACACCGGGACGCAGTGTGCGTTGGTAGACCTAGATTATTTTATTTTTAACAATTATCACAAGCAATCTACTGTATGACTTTTAGAGTAATTGTTCGAAATGACCGCCGTTTGCGTCATAGCACAATTCGCAACGCCTTATGATGGATTGATGTACGGGTGGAAACAGTTGATTTGCACGGTCGCTGATGTTACCTGCTGCCGCGACAACAGGATCCGCCAATTCTTCTTCGGTATCTACGGGTTCGGAGTACACCATTGATTTTATGCTTCCACATAAAAAAAATCCATCGGTGTGAGATCTGGCCATCTAGGTGGTTAAGCAACTGGTCCGCCACGACCAATTCAACGACCAGGATATGTCTCATTTAGGTAATCTCTAACTGCTCTTGTGTAATGCGAAGATGCGTCAAATGTCTGGTCATTAGTGGTACATCTTCAAGAAGACCAGGGAGCTCCTCCTTCAGGAAACCAAGGTATGTTCGCCCGTTAAGACGGCATGGTAGGATATATGGCCCAATCAGGACATTGTGAATCATGCCAGCCCAAATATTCAACGAAAAACGATGCTGAAAACTGTTAACATGTGTTGCACATGGGTTGACATGAGACCACAGATGACTATTGTAGCTATTGAACATTCCCTCTCGCGTAAACGTTGCCTCATCTGTCCACAAAACCATGGAAGAAAAGTCTGGAATCCTATTCTGTTACTATTTCTGTAGTGGCCATTGGGACATAATTCCTGCACCTTTCGAAGCTTGAACGGATGTTGCAGGTTGTCATGTAAAATGTTCCATACAGTGGTATGACTAGTATTCAAAGCAGCTCCGACCCACTAGTACTTGTCGATGGATTTCGGTTAAACCTTTCCAAAACTTATCCTCTAATTCAGGGGAGCGTAACCACCGACGACGTCCACGCTGATGATTATCATGATCGAATGCGCCTGTTTCTCTTAGACGACGATCTACTGCACCAAATGTTCATGAATCGGGAAGAATTCTGTTGGGATAACGTTCAGCATACAAACGCCTTGCACCATTCATGGTACCAGCATCACCGAGACACAGATGCATGTCTGCATAATCATTCCATGTAAAACGATTCATACTGTTTGTTTAACTTTACACATGTAAAAAGTACATCAAGTGAACTTTTTAAAACAAATCTTTACCTACTGCTTTCCCAGAATGCGATTAGTTCATTTACATATGAACTAATCGTATTTTACAAAGGGGTTGGATACCATGGAATCTCCTTGACGAAGTTTGTCCTAAGACTTTTGTCCCAGGAAGTTTGTCCTGGGAAGGTTTTAGGTAGGTCATGGTGGAGATATCGCGCTTCATGGATAGCACACTCTACAATTCGTTATCCCCCTCCCTAAAAGAGGTTAATATGGTTATTTATGTAGTGCCACACCAGTAAATGTGTTAAGTATATAGTGCAACACCAGTTAATGTGTTAAAAATCTTTCAACCCCCCTTCCCCCCCCCCCCCCTTAGGGGTTGAATTTCGAAAAACCCCTTCTCAGTGTTCACTTACATTTTGTAAAGAACCACTGTACAAAATTTTAAGTTTCTAGGCCTTATGATTTGGGCTTGCGTTGATCACTCACTCAGTCACTCACAGTCAGTCAGTTTCTTCTTTTATAGATTAAAGTAAGTTTTGGGTACATTGCGGCAAATAAGCAGTCTGATATCTTTCTAATTACTAGAATACCCTACTTTGATTGTTTGTGCGATGGGTCCCCGCAACCCCTCAATTGTACTTTAATTTATTTGCTATCAAAAACTTTTTAACGTTGGGTAAAATATATCGGGTGGCGCAAAAAAGGTTGATATTTATTTATTTTAATGGAATCCAATACGTCCATCTAGGGCCTGTATGGTCAGAGGCCGACGAGTTGGGTCCCTGGATGAACCTGGATTGACGGCTGCTGTATGATGGTCGCAGCAGCCGGGGGAGGGGGCTGACGATTGTGTCTCACTGATAGTCGCCCATCCAGTGACTAGCCATGCCTGATGTTGTTTAACTTCATGGAAGTTGTATGGTCAGTGAAAGCCCACCAGGCCACGGCCTCCCCCATATTTATGCTATAACAGACATCCTGAAATTTAATGCAGGTTTTCAAAGTGATTTCCATCTGCTGCAATCTGCGTGTAGAGACTTGAAATGAATTCCGTGGTGACTCTCTGAAGAACATCATTTTCGACTGCACGAATCTCTCTGGAAATGTAATGAGAGACATCAGTGAGTGAGCTATAGAATGTTCAGAACTGTAATAGAACAGGATGATGAAGAAAATCATTTACGCGTACGATTAAACCACAGAAGACAAAACTGTCTAATACCTTTTTTTGCGCCACCCGGAATTCAGTTAAAGGCTCCACACACCTGATGCCAGTGCTGCCCTGTGGGTAAGAGGCGCCTTTGTGCAAGCCCCCCCTCCATTATCCACTATGAACTTTTAACGAATCACCATACCGCAACAGCAAACTATTATATCGAGTAGTTGGACCGCAAGGTTGGTAGAGAGAGGTTGGAACGATTACGTTCTGCACTGAAAATTAAGCGTCCAACACATATTAATCAACATGCGCCAAGACAACGCTCGAACATATGTTGCTTTAAGGACCCGGGAAAAATTTTTCTTGGGAACTTTTGCCACATCCTCTTTATTCCCCTGATTTCGCTCCGTCAGACTTTCATTTATTCCGATCTTTGTCCAATTTTCTTGCTGGGAAAAACTTCACTAATGATGATGAAACGCTACCTGGACAAATTCTTTCAGGTTTCTATCGTGATGGAATATATAAACTCATTGATCGATAGAACAGAGTTCTAACGACTCGTGGTGAATACCTGGACCATTAGATATGTTATTATGAAACTTCAACAACTTTGTCACATTTTTTTCCGGATGCTTTCTTTACAGTCAGCTAATAATCGTCAATTATAACAAAAAAAACTTTCCTTTAATATTATTTATGCCTAATTTTATTATTTGATTAAAATTCTTCCACTGTCAAAGTCATTTTAAAGTCATATTTTAAATAGGTTAGAATTCTTGTTTTTTCCCTCGTAAAATTATTGCTTAATGTCATGCAACTGAAGCAACCAGATCTGCTGGCATTGGTGACAATTAATCATCTGCTCGATTACAACATTAAATTAGTTAAGATATAAAAATTCGTTCAAATGATTATAATCTCATTCTTTTGTAACAGTTTTTATTATCCTTTCGAGTTCCAACCACTTTCAACATATGATTCACAGACAGTTAATAAGAAATTAATCCTCCCGAGGAAGATAAGGAAAGTAGCGGAAGTTCTGAGATCATCTATTTTTACCCTTTTATCTGCACTGTTTAACCCCCCCTCCCAATTTTTTAAATCGAAAAATTGATATTCTCGAACGTAGTATTTAGAAAATGTAAAATCTTCTTTCGTTTCTCATCATTTCCGATCGAATGATATATTGCATGTCATATGTTGCCGTAGTTCTAAAGACCAAGTGACTGCCACCCCCAAACTCCGATTCCATTGGAAAAATTTCGACCAAACTTCATAGTAATGTATATTTTGCCTAGAGGAATCTGCATATCGAATTTCACTCCTTTAGATACCCAAATATACGGATCCTTTTGGACCCCTGTAACTCCCAATCACGAAATTCCGACCCTAGTGGGCTAATCAAAACCAAACTAAATAGTAAAGGTGGACATGCCCATAGTAAGCTACATTCCGAGTTTCAACCTTCTACCTCAATAAATGCGGAAATTATGAACATTGTAAAACCAATAAGTAGCTCCATTCTTCCTCTACTTAATAAATGGCAGAATCGACGCCGATTTCACGAAAAAATTTGAATTCATGTTTTATTGATTAGATTTAATGCTTAACACTTAAGTTAAAATGTGGAATAAAGTAAATTATGCTATCTGAAAAACATTATAAATATTGTTTTTTTTTTAAATTTCAGCAACTGTTTTCATTAGGTCTCTTATAATTGTAAAAACCTTAAATTATTTAATAGCCTTCAAAAGATGAACTTTCGGTTCACGAAGAACACTCAGTTTATTCATTAATACCTAAATAACCAAAGCGTTGTCCCCAAAAGGCCGAAGCCCAACCCAGGTTCATCGCACAAACCATTTTGTCCGTAGTGGGATATGAACCCGCGACTTGCTGGTTACATTCTTTGAGATTACTAACAACATCATTACAGGGTAGACAGAAGTAGGCAGTGCTTAGAATTATTGTATAGAATTCATCATTTATTACTTGGAACTAAATCCTAACAATCAAATGATGGAAAATATTTATTTATTTACAGCGCTCAAAAATTGAACAAGGCATACGAAAGGAAGACAAAAGTCTTGATAGACGATATCAAAAAATACAATAACAAATTAAGCTAATAGATAGCCAATCGCATCAGTAAGTTTGAAACTGAGTGGGTGAACAGCATGAAAAGAGTTCTCACTTTGCAATGCACTGTCTTGTAATAAATAACTGTTTAGTTCGTGCACGATATGGCTGCACGAACTACTATAGTTCCAGAGAGTTACATTTTAACACTCAACTTAGCTCCCTATTTTCATGGGATTAAAAGGAAAGGTGTCACTTTGAAAGGGAGTAATGCGAAAATTTATTTCAAATTCATAACGCCTAATCTCAAATTTATATCTTTCCCTGATCAGTTATCTAAACATACTTATAATTAAATTTGAAATTATTTAATTTCATTACCTATTAAACGGGAGAGGGCGAAACAAGTGATGGGGATCCAGGACATTTGAGAGCGTCCCGTGTTGAAGGCATCCATCAGGGCCACCATGAGGATCCCGGACGAGATCAGGATTCCGTAGGTAATGAAGTAAATGAAGGAGGCTGCGACAGCAACTACCCAGCCCCAACCCCCGTCGGGGGGCTCCAACCGGGTCTTCATCGAGTGCACGGGGAGCGAGAACAACCGCCAACGGAGGTGAAGTTGACGAGACGAGGATACCTTAGCGCCATGGGTAACACATCATCTCACTCTGAGGTGGATTGCTTTGGCGTTCAACATTTGGTTTATGGTGGGTTACACGGGATCAAAGAAGGGATAATATACAGACAGCGATGATTGGTTTTTAAAATCTGGCTAGTTTGATTCATATCTCGTTACTTCGCGGAAGTCACTTTCGCTTATCTCGTAAAGAAATTTGAAGAAAATAACGAAATAATGGAAGAAAGAAGATATTGAACTAGAAGAATGTTGGCTTATATCTTCGTTTAAACAAAAACTATAAGATCTCAAAATTACGGAATGTTTTAGTTTATACGTATAAACAATTTTTTCATTCATTTGTCAGAGTCCTTGTGACACTAACCGACAATGGAGTCTTACATAATAAAAGTCTTCATTAAAGTGGATTAACAAACCTAGTGAGGTTTAACTCTCCTTCATGACTACGGAGGAATTGCTCCTGAGGAAATCTTCTCACAAATCTCCTTTGGAAGGACTTCTTCAATGAATATTTTTCATTTTCCATATTATTTTCTCACCCTATCTCATGTTGAAAATTCATTTCCAAATAATATCATACAATATTTATTGCTAGTTTGCAGCTTAATGAGCACATTTTCACTTTGCAAATCAAAGAGAAACGGAAGCAACGCTAAAGCTCTTATTTAATGGTTCTCTTTGACAGCCTCATAAAATAATATTGAGGAGTTTAGATAGAATACAGAATAATGAATGCACTCTTCTCCAATTGGTCGAAAATCGTTTGCCAACTCTTTCCAGTACGAAGAGCATAATAAATTTAATAAGCACATTTGCAATTTAATAAGCAGAATATTATATCCAGATATGTACATTCGGTTAAATACATAAGAAGTATATGTAACTTTTTTCTAGAAACACATTTGAAAAAAATCGCAATTCTTTTTAGATATGTTTAAAGCACAATTTCTAAATTTTTCCTTAAGTCATTTTGAGTTAAGTTGAATTTATCTTGCCGTAAAATTATTGAAAAATTTATTATGAAACAAAAAAATACTTTCGAAAATTTTCTATATAAACCTCATATTTATATTGCATGAAAATAAGATAATCTAAAAGGAGTCCAAATGAACATTAAAAAAAAAAGAAATTTTGACTTTTCAAGTCGTTTCGCACTTGCAACAGCAATTATCCAGTGTACAAAACAGTTCAATTTACGGCGTTGGTTGCGATTTGCGACCCCAAGTGTCTTATATCACTTTAATCGCCTGAATTTCGTCTACATCGTAGTGTAGTTTTTTTGAAGGAGATAATTTACACCCTGTATATGTAATCATAATAAAAATTTATTAAAAATTGAAGAAACTGTTTTTTTTTCTTATTCTTAGTAGTAATTGAAACTTATGTACTTCTTGATTTTCTTTTATTATCAGTATTACCGGTAATACGAAATCCGGTAATATTAACAACGCTAACTATAATCTGGTCCTAATATCTATATACTAAAAACGAACCGCGCATGGTCAATCTGGTATCAATCCACTTGAAAAAGAAACAAACAATAGTAAAAATATTGGATTACCTTGATTACCTAAGCCGTATTTGAAAACTCCAAATATTGGAAAAATGAAGAATAATTTTTAGTAAAAAAAACCATCTCAAACAAATGCTGAATTTTTTAAATAATATTATTATATATATCGTCAAGAGATGGCGCTGCAGTCATCGAATTAATAAGCATTCAGTTGTGGAATAATCAAAGTATCAACGAATTATGCAGGGTGAGTCAAAAGTCCCCGAACCGAAATTTTAAAAAATGTTTGCTGCAAAACAATAAAATATCCGAGTATTACTTCTTGTGGCTGTTGTATGTGACCTTGGGAACGCGTCATATAACAACCACAAGAAGCAATACTCGGATATCTTTTATGGTTTTGCAGCAAACATTTTTTAAACTTTGATTTCGGGGACTTTAGACTCGCCCTGTATTTTAAAACAGAATCAGAACATGTTACAACTATAATAAGTTACTTTTAAATAGCATTCAAGAAGTAATATCTTGGTATTTTACAAAACAAATATCCAAAGAGAAAGGAATTATTTTCTTATGGTGAATTGGAGCGACATGGTGAAATGGTAAAACCAACACATGCCCAAGAAGAAAATATTAAATGGAAACTGGAATAATGCTCCAAGGTAATGATATCAGAAAAAAAGGAAGGAAAAATTCGACGACCTGGTTTCGAACCAAGAACCACGAGTATCGCGCTCGTTGCTCTACCAATGGGCCGATCTGCGAACAGGGTGCCCGCCCTATCATTGAGCCTCCTATCATTGTCTTTAAGAACAACTGGTGACAGCCTTGCTCTACCGTCTTCACATGGCCCAATTGGTAGAGACAACGAGCCTAGTTCGAATCCAGGTGTGGAATTTTTTCTTCCAGTTTTTCTGATAATATCAACACATGTGCATTTCGATTTTAGTTCATAACTACCGGGATAATACAGAAATGCAGCATCGAATCCGATTTTATCTGGGGGTACGACAGTGCCCTTGCCAAGTCGAGCAAGCACAGCCCTAACATTCATTTCTGGAAGCAACATGGGGTACTTTTTGAACTCTTCATTGAGTTGCAACACTAGCAAATCTTTCTGCTAGAGTTGCCTAGAAATCTGAATTTTTTATTTATTTAGAGTACTTTGCAAACGGAGCTAAACCTCCAAATGTCACGTTTCTATCTTTTCTAGTTCATTCATAAGATCTACGAACTTTATTTAGACACTGACACACTGATTCACTGGCTGACCGATCACAGGGAAACAAATATTTTTTTGTTGTCTGTTGCATGAGATTTTTTATCGATGTATTCAGGCATAGCTGAATCCAAATCTGAAATCAGTTTTCTCGTGCATGCTCTAGTTATGATACAATTTGATTTTCTTTATTTTTGCAGATTTTGGTTTACGCTGAAGTTAGAGGACAATGACGCATAAATTGAGCATAACTACAGGTAATTAATATCTCTGCTTTTCCTTGTTTGTCTTTCGAGGAAATAAATGCAGATGTGTTTGATGGACCTCAAATTCGAGCCCTTGTAGGCTACAGTAGAGTTCGGATGATGCGAGGTAATTGGGGCTGACTGTACCTCGAATTAGAAAAACTCGGACTACAGGAACAGATTTACATTTAGATTGTTTAATTTACAATACAAAGTAGTGTACATGGAAAGATTTAATTTCGAGAGTGATTCAGCTCAAAATACACGGAACCTAGAATTATTGAGATTCAAATTGTATATGTGATGAGGAATTTGTCAGGAAGATAGATAAAAAGGAGAAAGCCATATGGATGCTTTTTGTAACATTTACAAAAATTGTCCTTGGTAACAAAAAAGACAGAAATATATAAAGTTTTGGTACAAAGGATGCTAATAGCATTCGCAATCTTGGATGCAATATGAGCATGAAAACATTGGGGCTGTTAGTGATGAGCAGGGGGAACACTTCCATTAAGACTTGAAGAGGATGGAAGAGTGTTATCAAGGGTGAAAGGACAGGAACATGATGGCAGAAAACGAGATTGTCCTGAGCAAGTCCATAAATGCAAGAGCTACAAGTTGAAATTCTTGCCTGCTTAGAACCTGAGTCTTGCATGCCTTCTACGTATGTCAAATGTTTGCACTATCTCCCATCTGTAAGTAGATATAAATGCTACTGTTAAGAAAACTATATGTGTGTATTTAATACTATTTTATATCATATTTATGCTTAAAATAAGGGCTTTTAAAAACCGTATGCATATTTTTATACTATGGTATGTTTTTGTGTATAAATGAATCATGTTCAAGATAACATCCAATATTTGTAAGTTTAAATGAATGTTGAAAAGGTTGAAAAACTTTACATTACCATGAAAAATTAAAAAAAACAAAAAACATTGATCTGCAAAAAAACCGCAGCTTACAGAGAAAAACTTCAGATATGAGATCAGCGCACCTAAATTATTTAAGAACAAGTGGTATATGCAACAGAAATTTTGTTCCCCAGTGTAATTAGAGATACTTCTCTAGAAACTTGACATTTGGCATAAAGGTAAGTTTTGAACATAAAGAAAGGAAAAATTAAAGTGCCCGGAAATTTCCTCTTCACTAGCAATTTATGAAAGAAATTTTATTTGCGATTGATAAATCACAGTTGACTGGTTGTATTCTGTCCCCTTTCCGATTCAATCTGTATGCTGAAATCATCATGAGGTAGTTATATCTCGAAGGTTCGGTAATTGGAGTACAAACTGATGGACGTACAGTCAGTGACAAAAAATTAGCACCACCATCATTTTGACTGAAATTCTTTTAATGAAACAAAATTCCAAATGCTCTTTTGGAATACAGACACTTAATATCTTCAGAAACAATCTAGCTTCATAAAAATAAATTGAATGTCCACTTATAATTTAAAAAAAAAATTGTTTTACTCAGGTGATATTTCTGAGTGACAAAAAATTAGCATCAGCTACAAAAAAATCCTCTGAATGGTCTTAATATGTGGTGGATTTGCCTTTTTGTGAAATTACCTCAAAGATACGATTAGGCATCTTAGAAATTAATCCTTTAATCAATGAATGATCTAAATTTTCCCAAGCATCAATGATGGCACATCTCAAGTCAGAAGCATTTTTGTACTGACGATTGTTTTCATACACTTTTCGTGATAGCAACCCCCAAACATTCTCAATGGGATTCAAATCAGGTGACATAGCTGGCCATTGCAGAACAGTGATTTTTTTCCCTCAAACCACCGTGTTACAGCATGTGCTTTGTGGATGGGAGCATTATCTTGCTGAAATACCCAATCATTTCCAGCCATAATTGGTCCAAAATCAGGGAAAATGTCTTTCAGCATTGACAAATACCCTTGTGCATTGATTCGTCCACTGAGAAACTTCAAGTCACAATTCTTCTGGAAACCAATTGCTCCCCAGATCATTACAGATCCACCGCCAAGCTGTCTTCGTGAAAGAACTTGTTTTTCTTTTCGCAAATCGTGAAAATAGTATGAGAATCCATCTGGTCCGTCAAGGTTGATCTTCTTTTCATCTGTGAATATGACATTTTGCCATTCTGAAGTCCAACCCATGTATTTTCTGGCAAACTGAAGTCTGTTTTCTTGATGACGGTTAGTGAGTGGTGGCTTCCTCTTGATGTGCTGTCGCAGAAGATGCGGGCAGTCATGGATCACACGCTGAACGTTTCGCAGATTTGTGTCGAGCTGCAGTTCATCACGAATTTGTTTTGCTGTTTGACTTGAGTTGGATGCAGCTCTGACAATCTGACGAACTGACCTTCCATTAAGGGCACGAGGTCTTCCAGAACCCTTGTAAACTGCATATTCCTGAGGATTTCTCAAATAGTTGGAAATAGCCTTTGGGCTTCTCTTCAAACGACGCCCAATTTCACGAATAGAGATGTTTTCTTGTTTGAATGCATCAATTTGACATCTTTCATACTCTGACAGCACTGAACCACGTCCCATCTTGTTGTATGTTTATTAATTAAGTTTTTCACTTGTAGTAATTGCTCTTACTACATGATAAAGTAAATATATCACCCCTACTTGAGTTAAATGAGCCTAGCTTTGGGCGAAATCATTTTTTTGTAGCTGATGCTAATTTTTTGTCACTCAGAAATATCACCTAAGTAAAACAATTTTTTTTTAAAAATTATAAGTGGACATTCAATTTATTTTTATGAAGCTAGATTGTTTCTGAAGATATTAAGTGTCTGTATTCCAAAAGAGCATTTGGAATTTTGTTTCATTAAAAGAATTTCAGTGAAAATGATGGTGGTGCTAATTTTTTGTCACTGACTGTAACATCAATAACATTCTACTTCTCCCAAGTCAATAACCTCCGGTACGCCGATGACAACTCTTCACTCAGAAGCGGAAGATGATTTGATAGAACGGATCAAAGATGAAAGCGCAGAACTCGGCCTTCTCCTGAATGTCAAAAATACCAAAATCATGACAACGACAATGGCAGGAAATGGCTACGTCAAGATAAAAATTGACAACGAAGAAACTGAGTGTGTTAAAAAATTCACTTTCTTCGGATCCCTGATCGACTGAAGTGGAGAATGTAGTCCTGCAGTAAAGCATACCTTAGGCAGAAGTGTGATACTGAGCATGAACAAAGTATGGAAAAGTAAAATATCAACCTGACAACCGCTTGTGAAAGCTGGACCTTAACAAAAGCGGACAGGAGGAAATTGACTCGTTCGTGCTACGGTATTGGCGATGATTGCCCCGTATCCTATGGATTGCAAGGGTGATGAGCTAGGAAGTGCTGAGGTGCATCAAACAAGATATATTGTACAGTATGTCTCTGGAAGGGAAGATCACGAGGCCACATAATGTGGTCAAATACATTAAAGAAAGGTCTAATATTAGAATGTCAGCGTTAAGAGACGACCTGACGTCCGAGAATGCGTTGGCTTGATACATTCAAAGCTGACATGGGATTGAACTCGACGCAACTGAAGGACTCGGTCCATAATTACGTAACACAGGGAAGTTATTATTACACCTTCCAACCTTATAGTCTAATTGCCAAGCACAAAATGTTCTTTAACTAAAGATGTAATGACTTTGAGTGATTTGTAAATGAAAGTGTCAGAGTTAATTAGAAAGGGCGCTAGACTCGATTCTACACAATGTTTTACTGGTAAAAAGTCACGAAACTTGACTATATAGTATTTGTACGAGGGGAGTTCAATAAGTAATGCAACACAATTTTTTCTGAAAAAGGGGGTTGTTTTATTCAGCATTCAAATATACCAAGTTATTCCCCAATCTTTTAGCTACACAACACTATTTTTCAACGTAATCTCCATTCAATGCTACGGCTTTACGCCACCTTGAAATGAGGGCCTGTATGCTTGCACGGTACCATTCCACTGGTTGAAGTCGGAGCCAACGTCGTGCTGCATCAATAACTGCTTCGTCATCCGCGTAGTGCGCCCACGGATTGAGTTCATCATTGGGCCAAACAGATGAAAATCCGTCGATCTGCTCGAATGAGAGTGTTCGCATGTTCCGACATTGCAGGAGTCAGAGCTGTGCACGGCCGGCCAGCTCGCGGGAGATCAGACAGTTTTGCTTGATCTTGCGGCGATGATGACACACGCTTTGCCCAACGACTCACCGTGCTTTTGTCCACTGCCAGATCACCGTAGACATTCTGCAAGCGCCTATGAATATCTGAGCTGCTCAGGTTTTCCGCCAAAAGAAACTCAATCACTGCCCGTTGTTTGGAACGCACCTCATTGTAGACGCCATTTTAACAGCTCACTATAGCGCTGTCACCTATCGGACGTCAATGAAACTATACGAGACGAAGCGGAAATGTTTGAAAATGTTCCACAAGAAATATCCAATTTTTTCAACCAAAATTGGCCGAGAAAAAAAATGTGTTGCATTACTTATTGAACTCCCCTCGTAAATGAAATGTGTTTTGATGGAGTTACTTTATAAATAACTAGCAAACCCGCGCCAGGCGTTGCCTGGGCTTTTTAAATCATGAAATAAAAATACAGTATAGGTAAATTTTAAAAAAACATTTATTTAATGTCAAAAATATTAATGGAAGTTTTTGGACTACACCTAAGTCTTGAGTACTTCCTTATAAACGACATTTAATGTTGTTGCATCTTTACTGCAAATGTATAAATTTCTAGGATCACTAACTCTAGAACAGGCAACATACAGTTGGCCATGTGAGAAACAATCTTCTTGCAAATTTACTCCAGCTACTTTCAATGTTTGGCCTTGAGATTTGTTAATTGTTATGGCAAAGCAAAGTTTAACTGGAAATTGAATGCGTTTGAACTGAAAAGGTAAGTCTGTAGGTATTAAAGGGACTCTTGGAATTAAAACTGTTTCACCAAGACCACTTCCAGTAATAATTGAACCTTCTATCACATTATCTTTTAGTGATTTCACAATTAACCTTGTTCCATTACAAAGTGTTGGAGGATTTAAATTTCTAAGTAACATTATAGGAACACCAATTTTAAGTTGTAACAAATGAAGTGGAAAACCAGAAGGTTGTAATGAGTTTAAAAATTCCACAGGGTAATGTACTGCATTTTCAGTTTGTAAAACTGTGTTGATGGAACAATACTGTTTTACATTTCCTTCAACTTTGCTCATTATTTTTAAGTTTATTAGGTTAGCAGAATCGTTACTTGGTGTTGATATAGTCCTCTCTTGGAACCATCCTAAAGACTTGGACTGAATATTAGAAATATCGGGGTAAATTTTTTCAATCAAAGAATCTAGTGATTCGACATAATTGCACAATGAAGAATCAAGTTTTATCCTACCATTTACTTCTGGTTCACTGACACAACCAATTTTCAACAATTTTGTAGAAAATGCATCTGCCTGTTGATCATTATTTAAAAGGACCCTCATGTTTTTAGTGAGTGAAAGCTGAATAACATGCTCCCAAATAAAAGACTTTTTTTTAAGCAAGCATTTACTTCGTCAGCAACTGTACCTTTTGTTATAACTGGTAGAGTTTGACGAAAGTCACCTGTGAATAAAAATGTCAAGCCATCCATGGTTTCTGTTTCGCTTCGCATGGTTTCTGTTTACACAGCTGTTAGAGGAGAAAAAAGCATGGCAGCCTATCGCAAAAATATTACGTATTTCATTGAGTTCTTTTGAATTTTTTTGTGTTATATATTTTTTATTTTTTATTGAATTGGTTTATTGAAATATTAAGTTGTGGAGTTACAGTATAGGTAAATTTTAAAAAACCTTTATTTAATGTCAAAAAAATTAATGGAAGTTTTTGGACTACACCTAAGTCTTGAGTACTTCCTTATAAACGACATTTAATGTTGTTGCATCTTTACTGCAAATGTATAAATTTCTAGGATCACTAACTCTAGAACAGGCAACATACAGTTGGCCATGTGAGAAACAATGTTCTTGCAAATTTACTCAGCTATTAAGATGAAGTAGAATTAGCTTATGTTTGTTTGTTTGCTCAAGAGATGGCGCTAAGCGTTTCGATCGCCGATCACCATATGATGAGCAGCCATGTTGATGCATTTTGAGAGCAATTAACGTAAATAATTTAATATAAAACCAATTTTATGAATTAATACCTAGCCTACAAAGTTTCTATATAAATCCCCTAGCAAACAAAACTTGTTTCATAAAAATCGATGCAGTAGTTCTTAAGGTTATCGAGCACATACACCGGGGAAGTGACTTAGATTTATACTATGTATAGATTATGATGACATTTATTCGTATTATTTATTAAAAATATTTTTTATTTTCTTAAAATTTATTATTATTATTTTTTTCTGTACTGAAATCAGGCCCCTCCGAATTACGGGCCCTAGACATTTCTCTTATTTGTCTATTGGTTAATCCGGCCATGCCCACTCATTGCGAATATTGTGCATAACAGCACAAAAACCCACTCCTAAATTTGATGGATACAAACTTTGGGCGGATTTACCTGGCTATGCCTGCCTAGTGGCCTCCGACCAGCGTAAGCTGTGAGGTTAAAGGTTTTTCGAACATAGTCCGGGTTTGCTAATGTGAGATGGTGTTGGGTGCAGAAGTCCATCGGCTGCACCAGTTTTGAGGAAGATCTTTTTAGATCTTTGATATCTGTTGAGGCAACACCATCAATCTCAGCTTCAACAACGGTGATGCAAAATTTGATAACGCTGTTATTTTTTGCATATATCATATTTTGTAAAATATCAAGACAAAGTGATCCTTCTCTTCCATCTTTTAAGTTGTTACATCTCGTCTTATTAATCTTAGACAGCGAAAAATTCAAATAAGTAAATGAGCTTATGGAAACTGCTTTTGAAAAGCATCGCGCTCAGTTAAATCTTTTTGTCAGAAATAACAGTTTAGACCTTTCCCATGCAAGATTATGCTATATAGGCCGCGTTGTTTACTTATTCTCTCGGAGCAAGGCAAGGCCTCCTAGATAAGAAGGCCCGGACAGCTCGAGCATGATGGGAACGATCATGTGATCAAAAGAGGGAAGGTTGATGCAGACGATGCAGGCGATACTCGATCTTTTGCTGAGCTTACGTGCGGATACAGATCATTTTATCATTCAGCATGAACTATTTAATATAATTCTTTCACATAATATTGTAAAAGAACCATGGATTGCTAACATATTCTTCAAGTAGGCATAAAATTTTATTTTGTTTCTGTTCATCTAAGTCACTGACGACGTTTGTAAGCGATCCTTCATGTTTACACAGTGGCGGCTCGTAGCTAAAATTTCTGGGGTGCTGCGTCAGAAAATTTTAATTTTTTCACGAACTAGAGAATAGCCAGTGACATTACATGTTTAAGAATAGTATTAAGAAAAAAAAGACACCTTACATTAATTTTATCGATATCGAAAGTAAAACTGGGGGTGCTGCAGTGCCGCAGTGCCTATGGACGAGCCGCCACTGTGTTTAGATCATGTTCAAGCGATAGCGACACTCAAATTTAACGAAAATCATTTGCATTAAATTGATTGTTCATTCTAAAAGTTTGAATAACATTTTAGAAGATTCAGAATAAAAGAAATTACAATCGCAATCACTTAAAACATATTGTAGGCAAAACAGAATAAACATCGAAGCATTAGGTCCATTGAATTAGGCCTAACTCTAAGTGTATTGTATGAATTATCTGCTATTTGCATATTACTAACATTTCTAAATAAAACAAATGTTCACATATAAATAGTTATAATTAAAATTTGGAGTTAACCTATATCCTTTGTAGTTTTTCAAGTGCATACATGTATTAAGCTCTAGCTCAGGATGCTTGAACAAGAATTAAAAACAGCTACAATCAAAATTTATTTATTAAATTTAATAATTTTCAAAAAACGCTAGAAAAGACCTACAATATATTTAAAACAATAGAAAAACTCAAAAGTGTCTATCGATGTTTTCCTTTAATTAGCTACGAGCATTTTTCCTAACTTGTATTGTTTTCTCGCTGCCCTCATTCCCTCCTTTTGTGACGTCATCAGCGCATAGTGTCCGGGCCTTCTTATCTAGGAGGCCTTGTGCAAGCCTACTATAGACAAGGCCTGCTCACTCAGACAAAATGGCGGCAATAGAAGGCTGGCAGATGATATAGCTGAGATGGATATTTTATAAATGCTGAGCAAACAGAATGTAAAAATGAACAATATAATTTTTTATTCACAATCGTCTCCACATTAAAATATTATAATGTATTTTAGATTTATTAAGCTAAACTGACTTTTTGAAGGAGATTTATTTTGTATTACTAGAATGTAAATAATTAGATGATTGGAATATTTTAACGTGTAGACTATTGTGAATAAAAAATCATATTGTGCATTTTTACATTCTGTTTGCTCAGCATTTAAAAAAAAATCCATCTCAGCTATATCATCTGCAAGTCTTCTATTGCCGCCATTTTGTCTGAGTGAGCAGGCCTTGTCTATAGGAGGCCTTGCTCGGGGTCACTCGGAGTGCCTCCAGTGACTCTGAGTCCGTTCCTTTATTCGTTCGGAGCATGGTGTACGAATAAAAGGTGATAAAACTCCAGGAAATTTTAGTGCAAAAGTTTGTTCTGTTTCAATCTTTGGCCACCACGGTGGCGCTGCGACTTGTTGAACATTTAATAACATTCAACTAAGGCAAATGAATGGTCATAATGACAGATTTGGTGCAAGGTTTATTTAAAAACGGATTAATCAAAATAAAAAAATGAAGTTTGCAGAATAAGTGGTTAAAATGCATTTGGCAAAATAAAGCATATATATTTTGCGAAATAAAAAATTATTTTGCGGAATTAAAAAGAAGCTTGCAAAATAAAAGAAAGAGCTTATGAAATTTTCAAATCACTTGGGCAAGTCAAAGTTGTGTTAAAATATTGATAGTTAAATATAAACGCTGGGAAAAAATTTATGCACATTAGAAACTAATCTATATTTATTTGATTTAAAACCAACACATAAATTTTTAAAATGAAAGTGGAAAGCTTTTAATCACACCGGATCACAAAATAATATATTAAAATTATTAAAAATTATAAAAAAAAACTTCCCCCAAAGGTTCAACAAGGAAAGTATGTAAAAGTTAAAGTTGGCTTGGTCCATTCCGTTCAATCTACTCGTCAACTCCATTATTGTCAACTTCAATTCATACACATCCACTTTTACATCTCACTCAAACTTGCTATCGAATACATCTCATTTGTGAACTTGCTGACCCCGAATTTATGAGATCCGTTATGAGAGATCCTAGGTCCGGTTCGGTAGGGAAAAGAAATAAGAAGGCAAAAAGGACAAATTAATCAATGTTTATTCATTTCTAATTGTTTTAGATCAAAAGTTGGATTCAATAGATAACAATTGATTATCAATAATAGTTCATGAGGGACATAAGAAACCTCAGAATTATTATTGTACACGCACTGTCGTGAATTCCAGCATACTCTGTAGAGTGCGCCATATAGTTACGAAAACACCAGATACCAATAAAACTCTTGATTTTGAAGATAACAGGTTTTATAAACGAACCCTTAAAATTTATTTTTCTTTACCTGCTCCAGATTAGAAGTTTTATTTTACTTTTGTCATTTTAAGTATAAAATTTTTATTGGGAACTAAGAGTTAATTTTTCAACAACTCCTGCATGTTTAATTAAATGCATAATTACATCAGACCGGTATAAAATAATAGTTGATATAAAAAATTTACATTATTTTCTTCTTTTTTGTACAGTTCGTTAATAAAACTTGAACTTAGGCCTACTCGAACACTTACTTTATTGCATTGGCTCAATAAATATCAACGTTAACAAAATAAAAAATCCTGCCTCTGTCATAATTATCAGGGAAGACATGGTGCTAGGCATTGTGCAAACAATTATCAAAAATAATCATTATGCGAGTGGTCCCCTCTGCTGCCCTTTACATGCGAAGCTTGTAATGTTAATAAAAATTTTAATTTTCATATCAGTTAAAGATTAAAAGAAATACGGGCCCATGACTCCCAGGAAAACCTGCTACATTTCAAAGGCAAACAACGAAGCATGAATAATTTGACTTCTGCTTATGTTCGATGCTTTTTGTTTTCGCAATATCTGTACTTGTTGTCATGTCGAATCTTGGAGATTTAGACGATTTCTGTATCCTCGGAACTTGCCATAGAGATAACGAAAGACCCACAACTGGACGACGCCAATTTGTAGTCCTCCTACGATGTAAAGGCTCAGGTGATATGATCCCGTTGATTCTTTGAGGGACCCTGAATAATGAGACCGAGATAATTAATAAGTCACAGTCATACAAATAATTTCGAAAAAAGGCTTTACAATTATGCTTTACACATAACGTTTTGAAATACATAAATAAGCTTATGTTATAAAAATGCATAAATATGTTATACATGAATATGCTCTCCCTTTTTCTTGCCCTCAGTTTTATAAGGGCATTCTGCGTCTGGACCTACTTTTACTCTCTATATATATATACTGTGTGAGGCGGATTTTCCATATGACACTGTCATCCGTATGAAATTCAAATGGTGCACAAATTACGATTTCTTGATTTGAATGAACCTAGAAGATTTTGCGCAAATGGAAATGATTAACGGGCAACTACTATTTCTGTGCAATTTTATCTCATGTAATGAGGGCTATCTCCAGCGGAAATGTTAATGATCAAAACTTCAGGAATTGGGTGAAGATAAATTCTCTTGAACTCACCCAATTCCTGTGAGAATTTTATCTCACAGCGTAAGGCCTTACGTCAGCCCCAAATAAAGTTCTTTTGACAAATTTATTTGAAGCTTTATAATACAGCATGGTGCAAATTGAAATTGACACGAGTATTTGGTCTCTGCTTTTCTCCCCCGCCTTTTTCAAGTGTGAATAAAATCTTGTAAACATTCCTAGAAGGAGCTTTAGCTGTGGTGTAGAAGTAATATTAAATTCGAGAATTTAAAGTCAAACTAAAGGTACTAATAATCAACGGAAATTCATTTAAAATTTACGTCTATTTTATTACTCAACGCAGTACAGTTATTGAATGACTGAGTTATTGAGCCTCTACAAAGCGATTTCAGGTGCGCGTGCCCATGTCAATAATGCTTAAAAGATGAACAGAAAGTAAGAATGTGTTCATTCTTGACGAATCGATTGTTATATGCCATAATCTTGGTATTCTTTACAGTCAATGTTTTAGCATTGAATTCGACTTGAAGGGATCCACGACAAAACCTGAAAAGTTGATATAGCCGATGGTCGTATTTCTGAAAACCGAATTTGAAAAAGTTATTTCGTTTTCAATTTATCGTGCAAACGGCGGACGGCCGGATAAACGTACAGACCAAGCGTGCATTCTTATAAGTAGCTTTTTGCCAAAGCTCCTAATAAGGTGTACACTGATATTTTGCTGTGAATTTAGAATAAGTTTTCTTTTAATGGATCTGAGATACTTTGTATATAGTCGCATGTATTTCTATTCTTCTAAAATGGGAGTATTCTTAGGATTTGGGGAATAATTTAGGATTTTTTTGCTGAGTCTTCTATTCTACAAATGGGATGGATGACCTGCTACTAAATGTTCTGCAAAATTCGACTTCTTTTCTTTTTTCGGTATGATGTAAAGTTATCATTGTGTCTGGTGGCTATGTTTCGACTAGACACTCCGATATAAAACTTTGTGCAAATTTTACATTCAAAATGATATGTATCACTTGCATCAATCTAGTAGGATAGGGAATTTCATATGGTTGTTGAATAGATGTCGTCATGGTGATACATTGAGGAAAGAGATATTGAGGTTGAACGACCCAAATATTTAAATAATGGGTACATTTTTAGGAAGGGGATGAAATTGTTCCATTAAGTTTCGAGGGTGAATTAGTTAGGTGGTTGAAGGAACTGAAGAGGTTTAGGATGTCATTAAGATTCGTGCGACAGCCATAGGCGATGAAAATATTGTCTACGTATCGGTGATTGTTATTGAGGGTGGGACTGTTGTGGTTGGCTTCCATATTTTGTAGGAATACTTCTGAAAGAAAACTGCTCCATGGAAAACTCATGCAGAAGCCAGAAGATTGTAAGTATAAGGAATTATTAAATGAGAATTTTTTTTTTATTATGACATCTACAACGGAAAGGAGGTCAATAGTGTCTTTTTTGGGTAGAGATGAAGAGAAAAGATGTTGTTCAAGGATGGGAAGGATATCGGGGATAGGTACGTTAGTGTTAACTATGTCGAGGGACAAAATATTGACATTGAGGGTTGAGGCATAGGTCATGGCAATACGGCGGATTGAAGGTTAGGTGAATGGGGATCTAGTGGGACTTGGATGCGGATGAATATGAATCTGGGAGATTTATTAATGACCTTGCTAATGAAGAATGGAAAGAATTGGTGGGGTTGGACTGTTAAGAGAAAAATTAATTTTGTTATTGTAATGGATCTAGTAAAAATCGAAAAAATGGGATTTATTCACCTTTACTGATGAAAGAATATGCTCATTGGTTAAATTATTTGCCTCGTTCAACCTCAATATCTCCTTCCGCAATCTATCCCCATGCCAACGACTATTCAACAGCTTATCAAATCTACCCGGCTCAATGTCTTGTAAAATTTCTACAGTTATATATCGGAATGTCTAATTAAACCGAAAAAAAGATAAGAAGTCGAACTTTGCAGAACATGTACAATCGGAAGGTCATCCTATTTATAGAATAGAAAGAGACTTTAGCAAAAATCCTAAAATATTCCCCAAATCTTAAGAATACCCATTATAGAAGCAATTGAAATATACAAATGTATCTCACAAGGAGACTCCAAGTACTGTGACTCACCGATTTGATAAAAAAAATTCTACGTGTAGCTTTCACGATGGTAGCAAATTGGAAAATCGGAAATATATTAAGTAAATGAATTACACATTCCCATACATGTTAAAAAAATTTACGAATAGGAAAAAATAATTATCGAAGACGGGATTTGAACCCATACCTGCAAAGCAGAAAGCCATATATTGTAAAAAGTAAACCACACGTGTTAAATCCTCTCTTATTCACGCTTGAAAAATGCGGGAATTAAAGCCGAAACAACTCGTGTCAAATTCAATTTGTATCATGCTGTATTGTAAAGCCTCAATTAAATTTGTTAAAAACTACAATACATAGATCGATTCCTTACTTAAAATGCTCTTGTGCTTAGCTTGCAGCCATATAAAAGTACTTCATGGTAATCGTGGATTAAAATACTTATTTTACAATCTTAAACAATATAATGAATTCTACCGAACTGTGGATAAGTGACCATTTTTTTTTTACTGTATTTTCAACAGGAAATTGTTGCCATAGCAGAAGGCTACTTTAGCATTCTTTTTGCCAGACGACGGTTTGGCCGGATAGATAGTATACTTTTTCAAAGTAATAAAGCTATTTTTGAAACGTCTTATACAAAAATTTGAATTTTAAGTATAGAATATACACAATTCGTTATAATTCCCATGATTTTAATAGAATCTTTGCCATTTACCATTATTTTTAGAGACTCTAAGAGAGACATCTGGGAATGGGAGTCTTCATTTACTTACCGACGAGAGTCCCGGAGACGAGTAAGGCCACACCAGTGAGGACCCCGGACAGGGAGAAAGCAAAGGCGAATGCCGAAGGACCGACGACCTCAAGGAAGAGGCTGCTGATGAGGAGACCGGTAACGCCTGTAAGAAAGCCAACCAACACCATACACGCGATCAGGGCCTCGTACGTGGAGACTGAAGGGATGCAACACACCACTATACCGGTCAGTGCCACTCCACACGTGTAACCGATCTAGGTCGAGAGAAAAGAAGCCATATTACTCCAAAGAAAATGTTAATAATAAGAATACACGTATGTAATTGTTATGTATTTCGATAATTTATTGGCTCTCAACCAAACTTTTGCATAAATAATTTCAAATTTTGAAAAAAATGAACACGAAATAGTAACATGTTGCATATTATTTGAAGTGCTTTATTTTATCATATTTTTAGTACTACGATCGGAGATTTTAACTTGCAGTTGAGGAGCAACAACACAATAAGTGAGTAACAAACTTATCCAACGAAAGATGAACTGGACGTGTCCAGTTAAATTTCCGATTTCTATTGTTTACGTTTGTTGATTTTACAAGCAATTTGTTGATTTTTTCCAATAGAAATGAAGAGAATACCTGGTTA
>JAHWFO010050472.1:1131085-1147148 GCA_023313115.1 Rhysida immarginata
ATCTGAAATATAATTATGAACAGGTTTTAAAGTAAGCAAATAAAGACATTTTTACAAATGCTGTCTAATTTTTATTTTTTTGTTTATCGTCATGCTGCCTATACAATCGCGTTCAAAATAGACTAAAGAATGCAATCGCAACTCGACATAAACATGTAACTCATGTTGATCACTTGCCGCTAAATATTAAAATTAGAGCAGGAATGTTATACACACTATCCGATTTTTAGGTATCTTTAATTAACGATGCGACATTATAGGCAGTAATGCTAAAATTTAAGAGTGGATGAGAGAAATCGGAAGACCCGAGAGCTCAGAACGTAGCCAGCGTATGTGTAAAAATATTGTAATGGTGTACGCATTCGAAACTTAAACATGGCGGCGCCCGTGAAATCGAAAGTAAAAAGGTGGATACGCTGTTCCAAGATCAGACCGGAAGTTGATCTACAAAATGCCGGAAATCACTCGTTGCTATGGAAATCCCACGCTTACGCAAGTGCAATCAATTTAAAATGAAAAAGCAGAGGAAATTTTCAATTTGTTTTTTTTCGGTACATATCTGTAGTAAAGTTATATTTTTTTAACTTTCTGAAATATTTACATTTTCTTATTTTTAATCCAGAGACGATAAATGAAGTTCTGCATCATCTTTTTTACGAAATCGTATCTATGACAGTTTTGTGGATGCGACATGCCAGTTTTTATGTTAATTTATGAAAGAAAAAAAAATCCGGTAAAAATCCGGAAAACATAAAATACCGGAAAAGTGGATCCAGGTAAAATAAAAAAAAAAACAAATACTAATAAGCAGATAGTTGATCTCATTAATTACCATCATCGTACCAAATTTCATTAATCTCAGATTAAACCTACTTTTACTCGCAAACTAACGGAAAACTGCGAGAAATCGCATATTTTTAGGGAGGGCCGTAGGAGCGCAAACGGGTAAAAAATGAAATACAGCAGAAATAGTTTTTTTTTGCAAATTTTGTGAACCACTCTTGACCCAATTTGCCACAGAGCGGGGTTCAACAGCACGAAGGTCAAAATTAGGCCTATTTAAGATGTTTTGGATTTCTGGCCCCCTAAAAGTCAAATTTCAAAAATTAACAAATGACATGACATGAAATCAACAAAATACGTCTTTTACAGCCTCGTGCAATTTTGAAGCTCACTGCATTTCCGCATTGAAGTTAGGTGGCAAAAACACAAAACGGGGGGCAATCTTTCCCCCCTCACAAAGCGAAATTCGAATAAAACAAATTAGTTTTTGGAAATATCCCCGAGAAGCTTCCCTCCGAGTTGCGTTGCTTTATCTTTATTCCCCGCGAAGTTGCATCAAAAAATCAGATAATTTTGTGAACCCCCCCCCCCCACCGAAAAACGAATTTTTTCAGCTTTTCGCACGCTTAAAATTCGAATATCAAAAAACGATAAAACTGCTTTTTTGGTAAGGTAACTAGAAATCTTCCTGCAAATTTCGAAGACCTGCGTTCATTGAGGGCAGAGCCAAGCGACCGTACGTGCAACTCCTTTCTGCCCCCCTGGGCGGGGGGGGGGGGGGGGGGGCCCAAATTTCAAAAAAACCCGTCTTAGCACGCTCCTACGCTATCCGTCCAATGACCCCACAGAGTTTCGAGTAGATTTTGCTGTACGATGATGAGTCAGTGAGTCAGTCAGTCATTGAGTGGATGTCCTCTTTTATATACGTATATAGATGAGATTGCACTGTAGCATATAATGAACTTTGGCATATGAGTTCACAACTGTAGTAGATCTGGTAGAATAAATTATTCTTAGGTAATCCCTAGTAAAACCATCATTTGAAATCAAGTTATATCATTTGACATTTCAAATGATCTCAAATGATCGAATTGTTAAGGAGATGATGGTAAATGGTTTCAAGTGGCTAGACATTTGTGCTTGTGAAGGTATGACCACACAGAGCGCTACGCGACGGACGCGACGTTCTGGACGTTTTGGACCAACACCTTCTATAACTATCAACACGATTGGACGTTTGGACCAACACCTCCGTAATTATAGGAGGTGTTGTTTGGACGCGTCGAGGAGGGTTTTGTTTGCGCAAATATTTTCTGGACGTCCAAAACGTCCGTCGTGGACGGGCATTCATAGTAGAAAAGCAATGGTGATATGCTCATCGCCTGCAGCTTCAGTGATTTCAATCGTGTGAATATTCTACGATTATGGCGTTTCTAGAGCAAATGAATACATGTTTTTTTGAAAAAAATAATTATATAGTTAAATAAATACAAATTCATAATTCATTAAAAGAAGTATAAACAAAAGAATAAAAAATAGTGGCTTCACATAGACAGCAAACCAACGAGATTGGAAAATATACTTTGAAAAAGACAGGAACAAAATCAAAACAATTAATATATGTTATTATAAAACCTCTGTCCATATCGTTCCGAAATAACTATGAATAAAAAACAATAATTAATAATTAATTACAATAATTACAGTATAGATATTAATTATATTAATTTATTATAATTGTAATAAACATTATTTCTTGTAAACTTAAATTTATCCTCTCTTTACGTAAATCTTCAAATAAGCAATGAAACAAGAGGAGTTTAAACAATTCGGAGCGAACATAGCCTCCGTCTTATCACCATTGCTGGTCTACTGCGCATGCCCATCCACGTCGGACGTTTTGGATGTCCAGAAAATATTTGCGCAAATTAAACGTCCAGAACGTCGCGTCCGTAGCGTCCGCAGCTCTGTGTGGCCACTTACATAGGGAATAAAGGCCATATTTTTTGGACGGGTAGCGTCCGTCCCATCCGTCGCGCTCTGTGTGGCCGTAACTTTAAAGCTAATGAGATGGTATGAATTCTTTTGAAATGCTCTGTTTTAAAATGCCCCACAAATGATAACAAATGACATGACATGAAATTATATGAATTAATGAAATGTTTTGAAATGCTCTATAAATGATAGCAAATGATACGATATGAGATGATATGAATTAATTTTAAATAATCTTTTTCTTGCCACTTTGAAATGGCGGTTAAATGATTGCAAGTGACGTGAAAGACAAACCGTGTTAATATAGTAGGTAAACGGAGAGAGAGAGAGAGAGAGAGAGAGAAAGAGAAAGAGAAAGAAAAAAAAAAGAAGGTTTCATGAATATCATGAAGAAATAGCCCATACACGGGTTGAGATTTCATAGCATACCCACACAGCCTGAGAATTGTTGAGAAAACCTTATTCCAAAATTAGAATTAATATTTTATAACCAAAATTTTAACCTAACTCAGCCTGAATAGCAAAGGCTATCAATAATAGAGACAAAATTTATTTAAAAAAGAATTGTGAGTTTAGTAAAACAAATGACAGTGTGTGTCTGTATTTAGTTGTGTTGAGCAAAATGCATTAGAAACCCTTCCTCACCAATCATCTTGGAAAAAAATGTATGAAATCAACAATAACAACAAAAACAATCTGAGCACCTTGAAACTATAAAGTTAATTAGGAAAATATGTAAAAATGTAAATGGATATAAATTTCAGGTGACCTAAAACACAAAAGAAAATTAGTAATTAAGTTAAATCATGCTGTGACAGCCCAGGACAATTGACAAATTAGTGGTTATATATACGAGTAAATGAGTTAACGTAAGTAAGCAGCACCTCCTAGAAAGAAAGCCAAACAACTGAAAAGTCATACATTGTTACATCATCATATTTCGACCGTTGTTAACCGCATTTCTACCAATGATAAGCTTTCAATTTGGTCGACTTATGATGATGTAACAATGTATGCCTTTTCAGTTGTGAGGCTTTCTTTCTAGGAGGTGTTGAAGTAAGTGTGCTAGATACAACACTTGAGCCATAACCCTTTGGTAAACCTTTTGTACACTAATAACCCTTTGAGATACCCAACGACCCTTTGGACACGGAAAAACTCTATGAGGACTTAGAAAAGCCTTTGAAACCCTAGAAGGGTTTGTACGTGCCTCCTCTTCAAGTCGCCAATGACGGTCCCTTAACGTAGCCGACGAAAAAGATAGGCCGGGGCACTAAAAAGTCACATGACCAAAGTAGATCTAGCAACAATCTAATCTTCATTGTTTCCATCTTGGATTTCAACAATCAGTATTTTTTTCGTTTGTTGGAAACAATGAAGATTGAATTGTTGCTCGGTCTACTTTGGTCATGTGACTTTTTAGTGCCCTGGCCTGTCTTTCTACTTGGCTTTGGTCCCTTACGTAGCCCACGAAAAAGACAGGCCCTGGCGCGGAAATGTCACCTGATCATCTTATTTCGAATAATAATGTAACCCTTATTGTTTCCAACAAACGAAAAATTGCTGATTATTAAAATCCAAGATGGAAACAATGAAGGTTACATTGTTATTCGGACTAAGATGGTCAGGTGACTTTTCCGCGCCAGAGCCTGTCTTTCACGTGGGCTACGGGTCCCTTACGAAGCCAACGAGAAAGACACGCCTCGAAGCGGAAAAGTCACCTGACCAACTGGGTCTGAACAACAATCCAATCTTAATTGTCTCCATCTTGGATTTTAACAATTAGTATTTTTTCGTTTATTGGAAACAATGAAGGTTGGATTGTTGTTCAGACCCAGTTGATCAGGTGACTTTTCCGCTTCGAGGCCTGTCTTTCTCGTTGACCTCGGTCCCTTATTACTGACGTCATTTCTTGTCATAAAATATATACAAACAAATTTATTTTCAATTCATTTCAATTACACCTTCAAATGACTTTATATCATTTAGCCATTTGAAATTGTTTCAAATCATTTCATCTCATTCAGTCATTTGATCAGTTGGTATTTGTGTCAGTTCTCAATTCATATCATTTGGTCATTTGAAATTTTTTTAAATCATTTCATGTCATTTGGTCATTTGAAATTGCTTCAAATCATTTCATGTCATGGTCATTTGATCAATTGATATTTGTGTCAATTCTTACTTCATGTCATTTAAAAACGAACAAATGATATCAATTGATAACATGTGATATAATTTTCAGAAAGGGGACCCTTTGTGTTAAATTAGTGGGTACGTGAACAGATTAAATTATATTCAGTTTAGGGACGGCCATGTACGGACTTTTGTAAAGCATCTCGAGGCTGACTGATTACAATAAAAAGCACCCAGTTTTTCAAGACGGCAACTGCCTAAACGTTCATAGGCCTAAACGTGGACATTCCTATACGTTCAGACAGTAGACTGGCCTGAAAAATCCCCAGATTTGAACCCTACAGAGAATATGTGGGATTACTTGAAACGTCGTAAAAGCTATCTTGTCACTCTGGACAAACTTATTTCTTATTGGTAACAATATTTCGGTACGAAACAGCGTACAGAACACGAAGGGCGTTCAAATTTGACCTGTTGTAAATTTCATTGTTGTAAAAATCTAAACTTTCATTGTGGGGATGGCAACAACCGCCTATCATGCAAATGCAGCACCACTCAACCGATTGTTTGTTTAAACAAAATTGCGGACAGCGATGTGTCTTTAAGAAAGGTGTGAAAGCATCTGAAATTCATCAGACTTCAAAGACAGTTCACCGAGTCGTGTTTGTCCCGATCATCCGTCTTTGCTTGGTGCCAAAAGTTTGAAGGAGGGCGAAAATCCACCGGCAATTAACCTCATAAGGTAAGGCCAGCAACTGCTGTCAATGATGGCATCATCGCACGAACAAATGAGCTGATAAGGGACAACAGGCGGATTCATGTCTGAGAATTGGCTTCAATATTGAACATCACTGGCAGTGTGGAGACCATCATCCACAATAAGCTGAAATCCAACAATGTCTGTGCCAGATGGGTACCTAAGCAACTCTCCGAGAATCACAAAACCACGTGGGTGGAAATCTGTGTTCCTTGCTGCTGTAGCGATGGCAGGGAAGGTGACAGCTTCCTAAGGCATGTTGTGACCACCGACGAGACATGGATTCATCACCACATTCCTGAAAGTAAGCGTGCGAGCTTGGAATGGCGACACACAGACTCACCACGACCCAAGAAATTCAAGTTGACACCGTTGGCAACGAAAGTGATGGCGACTGTATTCTAGGACATTAATGGTATCATTCATGTCGATTTTCTGGAAGAACGTCGAACCATAAATGCACCCTACTTACTGTGACATTTTGAGGACGTCCCTGAAGCCGGCACTAAAGAAAACGCTACAGAACTCCTTACCAGTGGTGTTTGTTTTCTGCAAGACAATGCCAGCAAAACTGACTATGGACACACTGACGGAACTCAAATGGGACATCTTACCACATTCTCCATCCAGCCCGCATGGATTTCTCCCCTTGCGACTATCACCTTTTTGGACAATTGAAAGAGTTCCTGGGAGGGCAGAAGTTCGGCTCCAATGAGGAAGTGTAAAAAGCTGTCTTGACGTGTTTCGACATCAGTCTGAAGATTTCTACAAAACCAGTATCCAGATACTCCCGAACGCTGGAAAAAATATGTAGAGAAGCAAGGAGAGTTCTTAGAGAAATAACTGATGTGTGTGTATTTTTTTGCAGTTTCTTGATTTTATAAAAAATAAACTCCAGGTCAAATTTGAACGCCCCTCGTATTATGTATAGGCATTAGCGGATCTGGTCTCTGTGAGGTCGCTGACAAAATGATATGATTTATTTCTGGAATAGTGAATTCCTGCTGTCGTTGGATCAAGAGGAAAGAGCGAACGTAACTTGTAATTATCTGACTTTTAAATCTGCTTTTAAGAATAAACATTAACTTATATTATCAGTGGTCTAACTTACTTAATTAAAGCAATTAAAACCTTAGTTATCTTCATTTGGGTGGGACTAGATTGGGAGGGGAGAAGAGATTCCTGCTCTCAAAAATTTTATTCCTCTAGAAATTTTGTTTTTAATTACGTACCTTTCGTGAGAAAATATTTGTTCCGAACTCGAAAGAGAGGGCCGGGGGGTTGTCCGTAATAACTTCCTTGATAACTTTGTAATTATGAAACATGAATCGAAGCAAACGTATGCCATCTTTCTCTTTCAAAAAATTATTTACGGAATAATACACAATAAAATTCGCATAATACTTGACAATAAAGAGCACGAAAACTTCACATAATGTTTGGCAATAAAGTTAACAAAAGCGATTCGCAATAAAATGCATAATATGGCTACAGCAAACTTCTAATATTGACTGGCAGTTAAATTCACAAAATCCTTGAAAAAAAAGATCTTAAATTCATAGTTTCTAAAAATGGCTTGCAAATATTTTAGACAATATTAAAACACCCAAACATTTTCGCACTTTAAAGAATACAAGATAATACAAGATGTAACTTCGAAATACAATACAGTGGCTTTTATTTCCGCCCCTTTCCATTCCACAAAATAAATTGACCTGTTTAAGATTTACAAGATCATATGAGATTTAGAGCACTATTATTTTCTACTGTTCCTTTATATATGATTTCATAAATTGCCTCTGTCCCTCATTGAAATCATTGATCTTTCTCTGAGGAAATGTCAGCTTAGGATTGGAAAAAGTTTACACTTGAGACTGAATTCAGTTAGTGTTATGTGACTTTAGCCTTATAAGAACTGTCTGTAAATCAACAGTTGGTCTGATATTTTTAATATAATTGTATTCGTCACCAAGGAGTAATCTTAGATTTTCTGTCATCGCTAGTTGCTTACACGTTTTCTTTTTTTATTTTCATCGATGGATTTTTTTCCTCAAGTTTTAGGTCGTATAAAAAGGGGGGGGGGGGGGAGTCATCATAAGCTGTGGGAGGGATGGGCACCTAAACTTTAGGCATTGTTGCAAAATTAAATTAACAAAGACTAACAATTGAAATTGAAAATTTAATTGGTCACGTCCATTCAAACTTTCGTTGGATAGAGTATAGTATCACTGAAGTCAGAATTCAAGTAAAATTGCTTTTTGATTCAAACTGGGTCACAGTGCAACTGAAGCATACCAAAAATACAGTGTGACAATTATTGAGCTATGAGTGCAGCCCTGAAAGTAATGCACCACAATTTTTTCTTGAACAATTATTTATTGAACACAATGAAACTTATACACGCGAAAGAATGATGTTTCTTCTACACTCCTATTTTTCCACATAATCTCCGTCCCGTTCTATGGCCTTCCTCCAGCGAGACACAAGGGGTGTATGCCCTGTCGGTACCAATCCTTGCTCTGTTCACGCAGCCATGTCTTCACTGTGTGAATCACCTCTTCGTCATCCTCAAAATGTCTTCCACGAATGGAATTCTTCAATGGCCCAAACAAGTGAGTGTCTGAGGGCGCTAGGTTCGGGCTGTAGAGTGGATGGGGTAAAACTGTCCAACCCTGTTTCGTCATGTGTTCCGACGTCCTCAAAACAGGTGTTGAAGCAAACAATCAGCTGGGTTGTTATGGCGTCCAAGTCGCTGGAAGCGCTTCTTGAGTTTGGTTAATGTGTTCACATATGCCTCAGAATTAATGGTGCTGCCTCTCGGCGTCACATTAATGAGTATGACACCATCACAGTCCCGAAACACAGTGATCATGACCTTACCAGCAGAAGCAGTTGCTTTGAATTTTTTCTTCTGTGGAGAGTGCGGATGACACCATTCCACCGATTGTCGTTTTGTTTCGGGCTCAAAATGGTGCATCCAGGTTTCATCAGCTGTCACAATCCGGGATAAGAAAGCTTTCCCCACAGCTTCAAAACGTTGCAGCAACTCAGAAGAAATGTTTTTCCTCAGAGCTTTGTGTTCCTCCGTAAGACAGCGCGGAACCCATCGTGAACACGTTTTTGTGTAATCGAGAGCACGGATGATTTCACCCACACTTCCTTTGCTGATTGATAGTTCCAGCGCCAACTGCCGAGTCGTTCTGCGTCGGTCCTGACGAATGAGTGCATCAGCACGCTGCATCTTGTCAGGTGTGAGAGACGAGGATGGCCGCCCCGACCGAACCAAAATCTTGGAGCTCCGCCGAACCGCTTTCTGATAGCCTCACCCTCTGTGCCCAGCGACTAACCGTACTTCTGTCGACTGCTGATGCTCCATAAACTGCACATAAACGTTTGTGAATGTTTGCAACCGTTTCTTGCTCCGCAGTGAGAAATTCAATGACGACACGCTGCTTGTAACGTACAGATTTCATATTCTGCTTTATATTCAGCGTAATGTACAGCTTCGGCCAAAACGTTTGTTCACATTCAACTAAGCGCCGAATGTATCGTGAGGTGACCCACTTTTTGGCCGGACTATACGTCACTTACAGACGCCATGTAGTTCCATTGTTGCACGTACGCTATCTGTTGGAAGAAACGGAAACTTTGTGCACGCACTTCGAAAATTTCAACGTATGCATATCTCAAGTTTCACATTCGTACCATTGTTGGGGACGGAGAAAAAATTGTGGTGCATTACTTTCTGGGCTACTCTCGTATATGAAAAAAAAAACTTGATAACTTTTGAACAGTTGGCGAGATTCAGTTAAAACTTGGCGGTTGAATGCAGGGCATGTTAGGATTTTTTGAACATGCGCACTCGTATTGTTGTTGTTCATTTTTCGTTGAAAATTTTAGAAAATGATCTCATCTCTATTATCCAAAGCGACCCAGATTTCGAAAAGATGTGGTTCATGCTGGACGGAGCACGACCCCATCGGACCTGTGTGATATCAAGGAGTCCTGTGCACCTGCATTCAGAGAACGGAAACTGCGGGATCTGTCTCATACGAAAGGGAACCTGATTGGTGTGCCATGACTTCTGGTGAGTGAGTGTATATGACTCCTTTGGTTACCTCAACGTATCTTACTTTTAAAGCATATCTGTCGTTTACATTAACTGAAAAATTACGTTTCATTATTATAATTGAGGAGGTATGGGGAAAAAGGGGCCATTGTACTAGGGTCCGTTTTCCCCAGAACGTTTTAAATTAACCGCCATTTCGTTCTCAATATGTATACTGTATTGAGATTCAGTTCAATTTCTTTTCCTTTGAGCAGCGCATTTTTTTCTTTGAGCCAAAATTGGAGCTTCAGATATTGTGGATGTAAAATATGTAAAATATGAATATTTGTTCCGTTCAATCCTGTAGCACCACTGAAGGCCAGAGATGTGAAAGCCCTTTTCAAATATCTTTTGTTTTAATTTAGGCTTGTTTTGTGTAAATAGTATTTTAGCACCTTGAATGCAACAAACAAAAAATTAATGAGTGATTTTGGTATTTTTATTTTTAATGTTGTAGTAAAAAAATATCTGAACTCTACAAGATTTTTTTTTTTACTGCTGGTGTCACTGTCATTTATTCACGTTGCATAAATACTAGCAACGGCAGATCGTGAACAACCTACCAGTCGTGCAGTTTCGCTTAGATCAGCAGCCCCCATCGCTTGCAAAACTTACATATAACTAGTTGCATTATGGGCCATCATTGTTCTGAATACGAACAGTTAATAATGTAACTAGTTATATTTTTCTGAATTTATTAAAATTTGTCGTAGGGATATGAATAAAAATACTTCTATAAAATACCAATATTATGCGTTCTTGCATACACTGATTTCAAAAGCTGTATATTTCTATAAATGTTTTTTGTTGCACGTTGTACAGCACGACCTCTTGTGCCCTCGAGAATGGAATCGAATAAGCAAAGAAAGCATAAAATGAAAAATAAATTATTTCTGTAAAGCAATATAAATACAAATTTATTTCTGTAAAACTGGATAAACAAAACCAATGCAAATTCAGTTTCTTTGGATATCCCAATATTTATTCAACTGGATATCCCAACACTTCCAGCTCGCAAATGGAAAGCATGTTGTGATCGGGAGAGCTGCATGTGTCGCAGTTACGCACGATTTGGACGGTGATGTAACGGCCGGCGTGGCACAGAGGACAGTCGAAGTGGATCACTTCGCCGGGCACTTTCCCTCCGCCCACGAGCTCATTGCAGAGAGCATTCTGCGAGAACACTCTACCCAGGCCATCTTCTTTATAATTACCAACTCGTACTTGAATGTTGTGGTAATGGTCACCTATTTAAATAAGGAGAGGAAAAATTATTTTAGCTAAGATATGCGCTAACAAACATCAAGCAATTATAGCTAACTCCATTTACTCAGAGAACTTAGTGTGTCATGTAGGCCATCTTAAAAAAATTAACTTTATGTTGAAGCCCCAGAATAATTTACAAAAGCAATGACAGTGATGCCGTTATATAAAGTGCAACATCAGAAAAATCTCCAGAGTTCCTAGACTCTAGTTGAAATTATTTGCTTTAAAACAAAAAGAGACCCAGCAGCGTTTTTGCTTGTATTATAGGAGCATTTATGACTGATCAGGCTGAATATGAATTAGTAACAACAATAACGCCTATCAGCGCATGTGTGTTAGTCAGGTTTCAAGGAGTCTCCGCAAGAGCAGAGGGTAGCATTACTAGAGGCTTTTTTAAATAAATAATGCTAGGATTTTTTTTATCAACACTGTGTTTAGGCATTTCAGAAGAATTTTCCTTATGCTCCAATTCCAGGAGGGAAAATAGTTTAAGGTATCTAGGCTACGAAGAATCCGCGGTTTCACTTCATTCTTAAAATTAAGAGCTTAGAGTATCATTCTAGGAAGCGAATGTTTTTCGATGCACCTACGTATCATCTTTAATCTGTACTGGTGCTTGAAAATAATATATACCACTTCTGGTTTCAAGAGATGGGGCAGCGTATCACAAATCCGACGACACGATGGAGTTGCTTAAAGAGTGCTTCTATGTCGATTCATCTAGAAAACTCTCTGATCACCTCGTTCACTGGTCTCGAGTCTTTCAGATTTGCTTTTGTGGGGCTATTTAAAAGAAAAAAGTGTATCGCAGAAACCGGAAGAACGCTGCAGTACTTACGGAACAATATCTACAGAGCGATGATGAATTTCCCAGCCAGCAAATCGGAAACGTTGCCCATCACCATGTATCATCGGGTGGAGTTTGCCTCTAAAGGAATGGTTACAATTCCCGCATTTTAGTTATGCCTACTAAAAAGTACAGGGTGGTTATAATTAAAGTGACACCACTTAGACCCTTTTACCGGCCGTTCTGGTAATCAGATTTTGACGAAACTTGAGACCATGGGGAAGAGAATTTTGCAATAAAAAAATTAGTTCACATCTTGACCGCTACGTCAAAATATGGCGCTAGTCATGTAAGAAACTAACGCCGTCCTAAAATGGCCATAGTAGTTGAAAATGACGTTAATACCAAATAAACCAAACCAAATCATTAGTGGTTTAAAAAAGATGATTAAGAAATTTGAAGAAACTGATGAGTTGGGTGTGCTGCCAGGAAGAGGACTGAAACGAATTGCAAATGAGTCTGTGGAAGACGTTGCTGCTGCTGTAGTGGAGAGTGCTTCAAGTTCCCAATATTCTTCAGCAAGTGCTCGAGCCGTATCACGTGATTTGTCTATTCCGTGGTCTAAGGTACAAAAACTTAAACTGGTATCCATACAAGATCCAGGTGGTTCAAAAGTTGCTTCATGAAGACCCAGAAAAACGCACTGATTTTGCTTGCCAGTTTCTGGTTAGAACAGCCGTCGATAATGCATGGCCATGGAACATTTTGTGGTCAGATGAAGCGCATTTCACACTAGACGGAACAGTGAATACTCAAAACTGTCGCATCTGGGGTACTGAAAAGCCGATGGTTGTGCATGAAAAGCTTTTGCACTCTGATTACGTGACTGTATGGTGCGGATTCACTTCACATTTCATTCTTGGCCCCTTTTTCTTTGAAGAGAACACTTCTCAAGGCACTAAAAGATGTTCAACCACTGGTGCTCGTTACTGCGAACTTCTGCAGCAGAAAGTCATTCCTGTTTTACAAGAAATACAATGTTTAGACACTATTGTCTTTATGCAAGATGGTGCAACACCCTACAGTGCACGACAAGTGAAGGAACTGCTTCATGCTCATTTTGGAGATGATCGGGTGATTTCGAGAGCTTTTCCAACTGCATGGCCTCCTCGTTCACCGGACTTAAACCCTTGTGACTTCTGGTTGTGGGGATATTTGAAAGATAATGTCTATGGAGGAAGAATACGGACTGCCCCTGAATTGAAACACGCCATATCACTGCGATTCCTCAGGAAACCCTTCGCTCTACTGTGGAACATGCTATAATGCGCTTTAAGCATATCATTAACACAAATGGAATGCACATTGAACAAATGTTCTGATTTTATAAATTTCTCTGCTTCTAACTTGTTTTTGTTATTTTTCATGCGGCATATTTTGACGTAGCGGTCAAAAAATGAACTAATTTTTTATTGCAAAATTCTCTTCCCCATGGTCTGTATAACATATATCTCAAGTTTCGTCAAAATCTGATTACCAGAACGGCCGCTAGAAGGGTCTAAATGGTGTCACTTTAATTATAACCACCCTGTAGTAACCGTTGTATGCATTCCATATGTTCAAGCAGTAATTGAAGTCAGAGTTTCGGAGATATTTAAATTCAGCCTGTGTATTTATTCTAATCTCAGCTCGTGATAATATGTACAGTTTACGTTTAATGCAAGGAATAAGAAGATTTGAAAGTTAAGATGAGGACAGCGAAATATACATATATAACTTTGAATGTTGGAACTGTGACGATTGGCGAGAATCAGTCGCGATTATCAGTATTCACTACTTTGTTCTGATACATATTGAAAATTCAGTTTCTTTTACCAATAACGCGAATATCAGTAATCGTGAGGTTACCCCTGTGTAGGTGTAAAATAAAAAGAAATACAAAGGGGCTATAGTGGCAATCAGTTGGAATACCCATTGTAACGGGCTTTTTATTCGCCTTCGAACATACAGCCAATCAGTAATCAAGAGTGGGAACGCTGTTCCGCTCTGCCTTGCCTCGTTCATAACGCGCCTTAGGCGCTATGCGCTTGACAAGACATGGCAACCTCCGCCTACCCATCCCATACTGATAGTATACCCTCTGGCAAAATCATTGCAGTTTTTCCAAAATCTACAGGGCCGAATTAACGATTTCCGGAAATCGCCAATGGAAAGTAACACTCATTTCCAACGTTTACCAATACAAAGCAGTGAATCGTCACATTTCCAGCATTCTCAATAACTTATTTTTACAGAATTTAAGTGAAATCTTTTCTTAATATACATATATTATAGAGTTAAACTTAATTTCTTAAATACTGATTTGTTTTTTTCAATGAATAGATGCAGAATATCTCAAATTGTACCTACCACAGCATCGATCACCACGAGTATAAAGGGCGACTTCCTTCACCAGATGAGGGGTGCCAAGATCGACACGGAACCAAGGAACCGTCTCATTTGGTACTCTGTGCTCTGCCGTGAGGGAACACGATTTATGAACCCAAAACAGGTTACCCCTATTCCCGTCTACGGCTAACTCGGCGGCCCCTCCGTGTTTGTATTGCGAACTCTGCGACACCGGTTTCTTAAGGGCTATATTGGTCAGCCTTCCTGTTTAATTAAAAAAGATAACAACAATAATCTTATTAATTATCATACATATTAGAATATCATAAAAGCTCATGATAACACTAAGTCATAAAATGATTTGCAAATATGCTGAAAAGCAAGAGAATTTTTGATTAAGAAAAGTACATGTAAATATCTTTATTGGTTTACAATTCATAGAAGTTTTTTGTAGAGGTAAAACCAAAATAGTGAATTTTCTTGAATGTAATGTTTTGAAAATGGAAAAGAATGCTGCTATAGTCTTGTTTCTCATCATTTCCGTTCGAATGGCACATGTCCTATTTTCTCATTTAAAAAATTTTTAACGGCATAGGCATTAACACCATTTAAGCTAAGGAAGATTCTCTATCAATTAACGAAAATAAAAATTGATAAAAATTAAACGGTTTTCGTAAACTTGTACTATACAGGGTGAGGCATTTATCTTGAGACAACTGAATATCTCGGAAACTAAGCATTGTACGAAAAAAATGTCCAAAATCAAAAGTAAATTATTTTGCGGGGGAAATTCATTAGTTAAAAAATTACCCCCCACCTTTGTGAGGGGGACTGGGGGGAGGGGGGTAACTTTGAAATCTTAAATAGGAACCCCTATTTTTAATGGTATATTCAAATTGTTCACAATATTCGAGAAATGTTTTATTCTTGGTGTGTTTTCAATTGATCCAACCGTTTAGGAGATAGAGGCCCTGAAAGTGGAACTTTTAAAGTTTTGAACCCAATTTTATCGATGAAGACAAAGAGATAGAGGTGGGTCTTACAAACAATCCTATTCTACTTTTTAATGGTCTTTAAGAATCCGAAGTCAGAATTTCAAAAATCCAATATTTTTCAATAGATACGCAGAGACTCCATAGGACTGCTGCCCCCAAAAAGGGTTTTGTGCACTCATTAACAAGAGGAAAACAAAAAGGGTTTTTTTCAAAACACGCTTTTATAATGTTTTATTATTATATGAACGGGGCCCACGCGCAGTTTGCGCGGTAATTAGTTTTGTCAAATTCAATTCATTCAAATTGTTTCGTTTGATGAACTCACATTTTCTCCTTTATTTATAGTTTTGTGATTGATTGATGTAAAAATTGTTGCTCAGACAACAATGGTCAGGTGACTTTTCAGTTCCGGCGTGTGCTTTAAATGAGCGCCAACAATGCAAAACTGTTTCCGTGACGAACTTACATGTTCTCCTTTATTTATAGTTGGATCTCTTCAAGATGGCGTCAACAATTTGAAAAGCTAATTGTTTGGTCGAAACAATTAAGCACTTCGTAAAACAATCGTTCCTCCGACTTATGGAGAGATGACTAAAATGAATTGGTGCCCTAGAACACGAACCAGTGAACCGATTTGAAAAATGGTTCCTTTAACATGGATTGTCATCGGCCCTGTGTAGGTGTATCCTTTAACATTTCAGCTCTTTAGCTTGTAGGGAAATTGGTTTAATATTGGTTACAAGATTTGACGGATACACAAACCTACAGAAAAGCAAGTTGAATAAAAACGTATAATATAATAATAATAATAATAATAATAATAATAATAATAATAATAATAATAATAA